>JAGEOH010000729.1:25000-27500 GCA_032207245.1 Pardosa pseudoannulata | reverse complement strand
ATAAGATTTTTTTTTATTTGTATGGTCTTTTACTTTTTTTTAAATCATTAACAATAACTGGTAAAAATATGCAATAACATTGCATTATTCAGACAATGTTTATTCTCAGTTTATTTTAATGAACAGTAAATAGCCCAATTTAAGCATGAAAAAGTTACGCATTGAAATATCATTCAATATAGTAATTTAGAAGCTTATATTTTTCTATCAAAGAATATTCAGCAATTCTTTTTTACTCTTTACTAAGTGAAATAATTATTAAATATTGCTGTATACTTTTGAGAGTAATGGTAAAATTTAAACTTTTGAATATTCTTTGATAGAAAAATGTAAGTTTCTACATTATTATATTGAATAACATTTTTTAAACAATGTTTTATTTTTAAAAACCAGTCTGTTTACTTCCCATTATAGAGAGCTTGATGTATAAAGTTTATAATAGAAAACATTAATTTTAAAAATTAAAAAAAAAGATGAAAATAAAAAAAATTAAGGAAAAATAAAAGTTAATTTTAAAAATTGTCGAAAATGTAAATAAAATATTAGAAATGAAGCAAACATTCTAAAGCTCATTTCTTAGCAAAAATTAATTTTATAAACGATTTATATATATCGATTTATATATATCGATTTTTTGAAAGTTTAAAGGTGATGTGTCCCCTTAAAACGACAAAAAGTAACAAAAATGAAATTTAAAAATTTAAAATTCAAGCAAAAAAAAAAAAAAAAAAAAGGAGAAAATAGAAAATTAAATTAAAATATTGTTAAAAATAATAAAAGAACTTTAAAAATAATAAAACAGCTTTAGGAAAAAGAATTTAAAAGAAAAAGCAAAAAATATAAAATTAATTAGACATATAGAAAAACTTGGTTACGCCGGGGACAGAACCTTCAAGACGGCTGTTACGAAAATAAAACGGGCAGGCATTCTAACCATCATGCGACGCTTTCACATAAGACAGATTCTAATTAAAGCATATGAGAATTAAACTAAAAGAGTATATAAACTTAAATATTACGCTCCGCCCTTGTCCTCCTATTAAGAATGATTTTAGTATAGAAATTCATTTGCTTTTACTTTAAACATGAACTGGTGAGAACTCTTTCTATTTACCGACCGTATGTTAGTTGCCAGCTTTAGTTTATCTTGTCATATTACATGATAGGATGGAGAGCAGAGGGATATTGACAGTGATTATTTGGTGGTATATATGAATGGTATCGAAAATGATAAATCTAATCACCTGCTTTAACGGGGGGAGAATAAGGCTTGAAATAATAGCATTAAACGCTAAAAAAGGGGGGATGGCTTAGATTTTGAACTCGCTTTGTATTTGGTAACCCTAACTCATAAAAAATTCAATATGGATGTCTGTATCCGTTCCAGGTAAAACCGCTTCACAAATTTGCCGACAGACACCTTATTCTATTATTATATAGGGGATATATATATATATATATATATATACGCACACACACACACAAACACACACACACACACACACACACACACACACACATATATATATATATATATATATATATATATATATATATATATATATATATGTATATATATATATATATACATATATATACATATATATACATACACACATATATGTATATATATATATATATATATATATATATACAGATATATATGTGTGTGTGTGTGTGTGTGTGTGTAAGGAAAATTCTCAGGGGTTTTCAAAACTTAAATGAAGGGCTAAAAATTCCCGCGTCATTTTGCATTCCGCTGTTTCACACCTAACCGAAATTGACCACTGGGGCTACAATTTACGCATTCAGAGAAGGGACCTGACCAATTATAATCCTACATGGCTCCAGTGGTCAATTTAGGTTAGGGGTTAAAAAGAAGAATGCAAAAAGAAGCGGGAATTTTTAGCCCTTGATTTAAGTTTTGAAAACCCCTGATAATTTTTCTTACATATATATATATATATATATATATATATATATATATATATATATATATATATATATATATATATTATTTTCAGATTTGAAAACGCAAAACTAATAATTTAGGGGTTTGAGAGCAGAAAACGAAACGCACTCTTTTAATGCAAGTACATGAATCTTTAATATACCATTAAAAAACATTTGATTGAGAAAGAGCGTCTTGAAAAAGGATTGCTGCAGAAACCCTCCCTAAGTGTGGCTGCTTTGTTAAAATATGGACGTAAGCCACTCACCGCCATGTTTCATGGTTGACTGTCAAAATGTGCAATATACATGTGTAAAGACATTATCAAGATCTCATTGGCTCTTTGACTTGTAATATGCGTATATATATATATATATACATTTATATATATGCATATAAATACTGTAATTAGAGATATATAAGAACTATATATTGTAATAAAATATATAGTAATATTTTAGTACGTACTACTAATATTCATATAACAATATAATATATATATATATATTATAATGTTATATATATATATATATATATATATATATTAGT
>JAGEOH010000729.1:0-22500 GCA_032207245.1 Pardosa pseudoannulata | reverse complement strand
ATTTCTAGAAGGTTCTGTTACCTTATAAAAGCCTCTGTAAAAACTGCGAGCGGCAGTTGTTGTTTTGAGTACGAGCTAGGTAGCTTGGGCTTTAATAAATTGTTATTTCTTAAGCCTGACTCTTGATTGTGTTCCACCTGTACTTTCATCTACGTGACATTTGGTGGAGGCGCCGGGTAGATTGTATTGCAATCAGTCTGGAAGAAACTGAGTGTCGTCGAAGCCGTCGACTCCAAAACCTGCCCCCGGAACACGGACTTTACGAAGGCAAGGCGAGGCAAGTAAAGGCGAGGAAAATGACGGAGCCGGAATTTAAGTCCTCACCGATCCTTGTTACTCCAACCATGATTAGGGAGCCAAGAAAGCCGACTATCTTTAAAGGCGAGCCCGGACAGGATCCAACAGAGTGGTTGAGGGAATATCTCCGGGTATCAAAATTCAATCAATGGGATGATACCCTGAGTTTAGCAAATGTGTATTTCTTCCTAGACGGAACGGCGAAGAAATGGTTTGAGAATAATGAGGGCATGTTGCTATCATGGAAGAAATTTGAAGATGAATTAAAAAATACTTTCGGCAACGAGGAGTTGTATAGAAGGCAAGCCAATGATAGACTCAAAAATCGTGCCCAGGAATTTGGTGAATCTACCCAATCGTACATTCAGGAGGTTTTGAGACTTTGCCAACAAGCAGACCCTAGCATGTCAGAGGACAACAAGATATCTCATCTTATGAAAGGGATAGCCGAGGATATTTACCAGGCACTATTAACAAAAGAAATTATGACTTTAGCCGATTTTATTAAATGGTGCCAGCATATTGAAGAAATTAATCAGAAACGGATTAGGCATCAAAAGTTTTCAAGATTACCCAATGTCGTACCAATAGCCTCCATCGATTCATCGGACCTTGATTTGACGTCCTTAATCAGGAAAATCGTTCGTGAGGAAATACAAACCCTCACCTCGTCGCAAACAGAGGAGCAGGAAATAGGACTACAGTCCATTGAAGCCATTGTCCGAGAAGAAGTGGGAAGATCTCTAAATCCTATTTCTGACGCAGGCTTCCAGAAACCCAGCTCGATACCCAAGCGCCGCATCCAGCCGACGTATAGGAGACCGGAGACTACCCGTGACCAGTTTCGACATGTAACGTATGAAAAACCTAGGAAGACCGACGTATGGCGTACCACAGATAATCGACCCGTCTGCTTTCACTGTGGTCGACCTGGACATGTTGTAAGATACTGCAAAGATCGAAAGGCTATTTTCGATGATTACCGTCGAAACTTTGGACGTGAAGCCCTCTCAAATTACAATAGCAGTCGCGCCGTCGAAGAAAGCAACCGATCAGCCGCTAGATCCCAGTCGCCAAGCCCAAATCGAGGTCGTTCGCCGAATCGCCGCTTCAGATTCCCTTCGCCATACCGAAGACCCAGTCTGTCGCCGAGTCGCAGGAGTGAGGAAAACTAAGCGGTGCGACCTTCACTGGAGGTAAGGCCGCTTGTCTTGAAAACCCTCCTTCGACGACTATTACTAGGATGTCGCGAAATTATGTAGACGTTAGCATAGATAACCAACCCGTACGTGCTCTTGTGGACTCTGGGGCATCTTTCTCAGTAATATCGGACGCATATCGGCGCCAATTGCGGAAAATTATGTTTGTCGAAAACAAGAACGTCATGCTTAAAGTAGCTGACGGAAACTACGTGCAGCCAGTAGGAAAATGTGTAGTACGACTGTGCATAAATGGCCGACACCAACCATTTGAGTTCGTAGTCCTTCGGCATTGCAGTCATAGTATTATCCTTGGTTGGGATTTCCTGGAAGCCTCTCAGGCTGTGATAGATTGTGGTCGCTCTACCCTCCTCTTGGAAGAAGTCTTGCAAAATAACAGAAAGGAGACCGATAATTTAGGCGAGTCCTTTAGGTTATGTGCTTTAGAAGATTTTTCTCTCCCGCCACATTCTATAGCAAGGATAGCCGTGTCATGTCCAGCAGTCCATGAATCTTTAGAAGTCGTAATAGAGTGCAACAAAGCTCTGCTTTTAGAAAGAGGTCTGGCTGTACCATCATCCGTCATGTGGCTGGAAAAAGGAATGGGAGAATTATGGGTTGCAAATGCTAATTTCGATACTAAGCAAATTCCAAAGGATATGTGTGTCGCTAAGGCAGAACCTTTACAGGTGTGTAATCTGAACGCCATCGACGAATTTTCCTCGCCAGAACTCCAACTTGTAACCAATACATTTCAACCAAATCCAGATATGGATTGTCAGCATAAAAAGATGGTGTCTGCCGACTTGACCGTGGACCAACGAACTAAACTTCTGGACGTTCTTCGTGAGTTTGGTGAAGCCTTCAGGACCGAAGACTGGAAGGGAACTTCAAAGATCAATATAAAACATCGTATCAATACTGGAGACCACCCGCCGATAAGCCAGAGGGCTTATAGAGTGTCATCGTCTGAACGCCGAATTATTCAAGAAGAGACTCAGAAAATGATGAAGAATGGCATAATTAAACCTTCTGAGAGTCCTTGGTCATCACCAGTTGTCCTGGTAAAAAAGAAAGATGGAAGCTGGCGTTTTTGCGTCGATTACCGCCGCTTGAACAAGATAACCAAAAGAGATGTCTACCCACTGCCACGCATCGATGATACCCTAGATTGCCTAAAAGGGGCCAAATTCTTTTCATCAATGGACCTTTACTCAGGGTATTGGCAGGTTGAGGTCGACGAAGCTGACAGAGAGAAAACTGCCTTCATCACACCAGAAGGGTTATATGAATTTAGGGTGATGCCGTTCGGTTTATGTAACGCACCCGCTACATTTGAGAGGATGATGGACAATTTGCTGCGACACTTTAAGTGGTCCATGTGTCTTTGTTATCTTGATGACATAGTTGTATTTTCCGAAACGTTCGAGGAACATATATCCCGGCTGAAGGCCGTTTTACGGTGTATACGGGACGCAGGTCTCAAACTGAACCCGAAGAAATGCCTGTTTGGTGCCAAACAGATCAAGATTCTTGGACACCTAATAGCAGAAGATGGAGTAAGACCCGACCCTGAGAAATTGCGTGCAGTAGCTGATTTTCCAACTCCGAGAAATGTGCATGACGTTAGAAGCTTCTTAGGTCTATGCTCCTATTACCGTCGCTTCATTAAGAATTTTTGCATTAAAGCCCAGCCATTACAGAATTTACTAAAGAAAGAGTCGACGTTCACTTGGGGTGAAATGGAGGTTGACTCTTTTATTAAGTTAAAGGAAGCGCTTACGTCTGATCCTGTACTAGGACTGTATGACGAAAACGCCCCAATAGAACTCCATACGGACGCCAGCGGTTATGGAATTGGCGCTATCTTGGTCCAAATTCAAGACGGCTGTGAAAAAGTAATAGCTTACGCGTCACGAACGCTAACTAAGTCGGAGAAAAACTATTCCACCACAGAAAGAGAATGTCTTGCTGTGATATGGGCGATCCACAAATTCCGTCCTTATTTATTCGGTAGGCCTTTTGTTGTGGTAACTGATCATCACGCATTGTGCTGGTTAGCAGGACTGAAAGATCCGTCAGGGAGGCTTGCTAGATGGTCATTAAGGCTACAAGAATACGATGTCTCTATATCCTATAAGAGCGGAAAAAAACATAAGGACGCAGATTGTCTTTCGAGACATCCCATTGAATTTGACTCTCCTGGAGAGGCCGGAATCATTGCTGCATTTACGGATATCGCTGCCGATCAAAGGAATGATCCGAAGTTGGCAGAATTAATTCATGCTCTAGAAAAGTCTGAGCCTGTCAAGGGAGAATTCACACTCATAAGTGGCGTCCTTTGTAAGAAGAATTACGATCCGTCCGAGAAAAAGTGGTTACCTGTAATCCCTCGGCACCTGCGACTGGACGTTCTTCGACATTTCCATGACGCGTCTACTGCGGGTCACTTAGGGTTCGCTAAAACTTACGACAGAATCAGGAAACGATTCTTTTGGCCTAGACTGTACCGTACTGTGAGACATTATGTTTCTCACTGCCGTGAGTGTCAAAGAAGAAAACATGTACCTCAAAAACCACCTGGTCGCCTTATCTCCATCCCTCCAGCTGTAGCCCCTTTCCACCGAATCGGTATAGACTTGCTGGGTCCATTTCCTAAATGCCACAGTGGAAATAAATGGATTGTCGTGTGTACTGATTATTTAACACGGTATGCCATAACTAAAGCTCTGCCAAAAGCCGATGCCAGCGAAATAGCCAGATTCCTGGTAGCAGATATTTTATTGAAGCATGGAGCACCGAGGGTTCTGATCACTGATCGTGGAAAAGTCTTCCAATCAAGGCTGGTATCTGAACTCATCCGATGTTGCCAAGTAAAGCATAGCATGACTACCGCTTACCATCCTCAAACTAATGGACTGACCGAACGATTTAACAAAACGTTGACAGATATGATGTCCATGTATGTCGATGTCGAACAAAGAGACTGGGATTTGGTATTGCCGTTTGTAACTTTCGCATATAATACTGCAAAGCAGGATGTTACGGGGTTTACTCCGTTCTTCCTACTTCACGGGCGTGAAGCCGAGACTACCATGGACACCTTATTTCCATATCAACCCGGGGATCAAACGGACGATTACCTTGAGCACTTGGTGACGACAGCCGAGGAATCAAGACAATTAGCTCGCCTAAGAACGTTAAGTGCGCAACAGAAGGATCGAGAACGTTATGACGCCACGCATAGAAAAGTATCTTATCAACCTGGTGATCTAGTATGGATTTTTACGCCTATACGTAAAGTGGGGATTTCCGAAAAGCTCCTGAGACGTTATTTTGGCCCATATAAGGTCCTGAAACGAATATCTGACGTAACGTACGAAGTTGAAGATTTTGACCCTATGTCGAAACGGAGAAAAACCAGGGATACCGTTCACGTCCTTCGGATGAAACCTTATTGTGACCCTGACAATCAAGGCATTGACGACACCTCTAATGATAACCCTCATCGATCAGACACCGAACCTGCCGGATCAGCGAGACCCGAAAGAAAACCCTCGAAAATGACCGACAGAACAAATATCCCTGTGACTCGGTCTAGAGCTAGGGCCGAAGCGGTCGAACGACAGCGGGACGCTGTCGTCTGAGGGAGGAGTATAATGCCACATTTCAAACGACACTACCGAGCTCCATGGCGCAATGGTTAGAGTCGCGGGCTACGAACCGAAAGGTCTCCGGTTCGATCCTGCGTCAGGACAAATTTGTTTCCTTAATTTTATGTTCGATTTCTTAAATAGTCAAGAAGACTTCTAAATTATGCTAATTTTCTGTTGCATTAAAATATTTCTAGAAGGTTCTGTTACCTTATAAAAGCCTCTGTAAAAACTGCGAGCGGCAGTTGTTGTTTTGAGTACGAGCTAGGTAGCTTGGGCTTTAATAAATTGTTATTTCTTAAGCCTGACTCTTGATTGTGTTCCACCTGTACTTTCATCTACGTGACAATATATATATATATATATGTATATATATATATATATATATATATATATATATATATATATACATATGTATATATGTATGTATATATATATATATGTATGTATATATATACATACATACATATATATATATATGTATATATATATATATATATATAAATATATATATTATATATATATATATATGTATATATGTATGTATATATATGTATTAAATATATATATGTATTTATATGTATATATATATATTATATATATATATATATATATATATTATATATATATATATATATATATATATATATATCATATTTAGAAATAAACAGTGTTAATTAAAAATAGTACCTACTTTCTCTTTTAGAAAATGAACACTGTACTTAAAACATTCATTCATAATCTTAAAGTTTGCGAATTTAGGAGATCTAAAATGGAGCATCTTATGATGTATATTAAGGCTGTAGAATTAATTTAATATTCCATTGGACCTGTATTTTTGAATAATAATTGATTTTGCAGCAAATATAAACGAGCTAATCCCACATTTTAATCCTTCATAAGGCTAGTTTTTCCCTAGCAAAGTAATATTTAAAGGCATTTTTGATTGAGATTTATATAAAAGAATACAAAAATTTTGATTATAAAAAATAAGTAAATTTGATTTTAATTTTTCTTTGGTGGGAAGCATGTATATCAAAGCCAATTGGGAGTTATTTAAAGGTAAATATTTTATGGTTCTTATTTATTTTATATAGTACTGTTAGAATATTATTGTTCGCAACACCCATAATGAATTGTTTAATTTAAGTTTTATTTCTTTGTACCTAACTATTCTTACATTAACTCTGACTGAGTATGTGTAAAGAGATGTGGTGATTTAAATTATTTAATAAATGTGTTTAAGTCCAAAATAAGACTTATATATTTAAATCATCAATCCCATCATGTTAGTTTCTTAGAAAGTACTGCATATAATAGTTATAAGACGTATTCTTCAGGTTCTGCAGTCTAAATAAGAATTTGTTCAGAATACAAAAAGGGAAAAAAGTCAAAATAGGCAAATAATTATATACAGAAGAAATTCAAAGCTTACCCAATAAATAAAATCATGTTAGAAAATAGGAAAATAATATCACAACGTCTAGTTCTAAAGAGAAAAACTCTGATAGTGAATACTGGTACTTAAGTTGTTAGTCCATAAAGGTTTCTATGTGTAAAGAATTTTTAAATTTGTAAAATATATTCACTTTTATAAGGTTTCGAAAATTTCCAAAATTTACCAGTATTAGCAAAATGCTATTGCAAATCAAACGAGATGCATTATTGGTGTGATATTTAATAGGTAGATATGGGTTACAAAACTGATACCATTTTTAATTTACAAAATAATCGCTATTTTATTTCTTTAGCAATGTGAGCAGATCATAAAATTCCTTTGATGTCCGAGTTGCTTCTCAAACATTCAATGCTTTCGGAACTTTCTTTCAGAGTATGCTTGCTTTGTTTGTTTATAAGACCATACAGCATTTTTTTCTCTTTTAGCCAAAGGCTATGAATCTTTATGTTTTCTTGACTTCAAGCGTAAAATACTACACCCATGAGAAGACAGAAAAGGAAGCAACCGTAAAAAAGTTGTAATTTTAAAAAATATTAAGTTTACATACCTATTTTAAGATAAAAGTTTCAATTTATATATTTAAATTATCTTACTCAGAGCGGCATCTTTTGTTCCATTCTTCTGTAATAAAGTTTTCATACCTTAAAACCTTTGTATTAAGCCCCTTTACTCAAGAGACCTGGTATTTTTAAAATAAATACTTATTCTTTCATCTAGTGTTTTAAAAACAAAAATGTACACTCATATCTGAGTTTTTCCTATTCAGCGTGGGCCGTATATGTGATCCTTATTTAAACTTGTTGTAAATAATAATTGTGACCTTTACTGCAGAAAATAATAATTCTTTAATGTTTGTTTTTAGACAACGTGATGAACACGATGTGTTAAAATTATATGCTACGTAAATTTTCACTCAAATTTTTAAATATTATATTACAGCTTATGAATATTCATGCGCAAACATAATTTTTTATAATTTTATAACATTCTTTTAAAAACTATATTTGTTTTATATGTTGTAAAATTTATATTATACATACCTGCCATATAAAGACTGTACGATAGACAAGATTTGATGCTAAACATTTTATTGTAGTCATTTTGGGACAGACATTTTTTTAATGTAATCATTGTGATTGATAGAGTACAATTTGCATTTAACGGTATTATTGGACATTATCAAGATACTCTTTTGCACTCTAAACTTAAATCCGCCATTTTCAAAATGTTAGAAAATAATAGATGACTTTTTTTTCAATAGAACAACATTGCAATACATCTTGTCAAGTAAGTATTCGGTTTTCTTATCTTAAGGTAACCGATTACGTTAAAATAACGATTTTCAAATATCGATAACAATAATTGTAATCTTTCTCTTTTGTTATGTTGAATTAAATAAAAAAGATATTTTTTAAAATATTATACAAAGTTTTATTATTAAAAAGGAATGTAGTCCATCTTTTTCAATGCAACTTGTTATTTTGTTTTGTGTTAGTTGGTAGGTTTGTATTTTTTTTTGTTTGTAAACACTACGGTCTACAATTTTCTAGATGAATTTCGCTGAGAATAAATCCTACTTCTAGCTTGTTTCAAATAGCTAGCAAAATCTTTGTAAGAAGTAGGATTTCGATTCACAGAATCCAATTTCAAAAATCATCGCTATACATGACTACCCCATAAGTAATTTTATTAAAATTTTAAGCCAATGTAAAACTCTAATACTTCCTGTTTATTAGTAAGCACAGCTATCTGACATTATCATTGCGCATTCTGAACGTACTACCCTAAAATCAAATTACTCATAATAAACTCATAATAAATATAGGATCAAGAACCATGAGACTAATGAAATAGTTTCATAAAAATTAGAAAATTTAATATAAAGTTAAAACAATAACTCAAATTATGGTCTCTACTGGTTATCTACACCACAAATTCTCGAAACAAAAAAAAAGTTAACTGTAATTACTGACGGTTCTTTAGCAATAAATAGCTTTAACCACTGGTGGACCAGGAAAACATTGGGAGTCTGAAAAAAAATTAAAAGAATCTGACAAAGACCTCATATAGTTGTTAGGATAACAGGATTCAGTTAGAAGAGTTCTATAAAAAGTGAAAAAAGAGTAAGAACTGAGATGACTAATTGGATGCTACTAGTCTTTTCAATCTGCTTCTCAGGCAGATTATTTGGCCCGCTAGACCACCACTTGATCTTGAACTGTTCTGCTTCTGAAGCTTAAAGATATCTAAATAAATAATGCAGTGCCAATCCATATTTTCAACTCCAATTTCAGCTTCTATATCATTAGCCACTCAGATTCGACTTTAAACATTAGTTCTATTTTCTCTCATACAGCCAAATATTTCCTAAACAAATCAATCATACATCTGGTATGGTTTTCTTCTCAAATAAATGTCTTGATATTTTCTACTTCATGTTTGTCTCACCTGTTATTATCTCTCTCACTAAGATGGAACTTCTTTTATTCGTCGTTGAATAATCTGATTGTTTGTTTTCCCATTTGTTTTGTGAGCAACTCATGAACTTAATCCAACAATGCATGAACTAATAAACGTCAGTACTGTAATTTAGTGTCAACAAATCAAACAAAATAAGATAATCATGAGGTTACACCCAAGTTTCATTAGCCAGTCAACTGGATTACTTGCCTTTAAATTTTTATATATTTCTATGACTGCGACTTTATTCACACCGAAGAAATGACTCACTTTCTATTGCAAATTGTCCTCTGCACACGTCTGGACATTTAACTCACATTTTTCTTACTTTGTCCTTGATTAGCTTAGCTACATTCCTGACTGGCTGTTGTCATACATCCGGTGCTCAACAACTTCGTTAACTGAATTAATCTAAGTCTTGAATCAGGGAAGTAAGCATTAAAATTTATTTTTAGCTGGCTAAACAATAAGATTTATTGCATTAAGTTCTTTAGTGGGATTCGGATCATTTAGACCAATAAGTACAGTGGTTATCAAAGTGTGGGAGTAAATTCTTTAGAAATTTTAATGACTTCCATTGGCTGGCATAAATATCAAAATAGTTGGACAGTTATTTGTACGAGCTCCAATAAATGTCTAAGGCCTTTACGCTGGACATTGCGGTTCGTTTCGAACCTTTCGTTATGACATCACTTTGACGTCAGTTTGCAGACATTATATGAGCAACTCTGACGTCAAAGTGATGTCACAACGAACGTTCAACCGGACATGCAACGTTCAGAGTAAGCCCCTTATAATTTAAGTTCGTATGTAAATGGAGTTAGTCTTAATACAGAATCTCTGCCAATAGAAAATTTCGGCCATTTTTGACAGAGTAAAAATATATTGATGCGAAGAAATAGCTTATTTGTTGTCTTTTACGATTTCATAACTAAAAAAATCTTGAAAAGATTTGTCATCCAGAAATAAGAGAAATAGAATTATCCATTAAACGCCTCTATACTAAACAGAGAAAGTATTTCAAGTTAAATTACTCAGCTTCTTACTAAATCCATTATTTTCTAACTTCTTCATCTCTAAGGTATCCACATTTGATTTTCAATTCTATTTACTTACTCTTGATATAAAAAAACATGTCTAAATATGAAATAAGTTATATTTTTCTTCCTTGTGTTCAAACACACATTGTTTTTACGTTTGTTTACTATTCGTTTTGTAAACAAAAATATACTGTTCACTTCTATATTTTTTAATCCTTTTAAATATAAAATAATCCGTTTCTACATGTATTTATTTTTCTCTATTTATGTCCTTTTTTATCTTCTGTTTTTTTCGTTATTATATTTTATAAATAAAGAATTCTGTGATATGAGATTTTTTTCGTCAAAATAACGACTGAAAATTCTGTTACTTGTATCTTCAATGAACACCAATTATTTCTAAAGACTGTCGAAGTACTCTATAAAAATCATACAAAAGTACACCATATTTAAAAATTGCTGAGTAAAAAATTACTTAATACTTTGCTTTCATTAGCAATTCTGCAATATAATATCCTGCGATTTTTTTTAAAATGTAACATATCCTTTCAAACAGTAATGTCATTTGTCTGAACTATACATATAATTTATTTTATTATGATCTTTAATAAATATGGAAAGATGCAGTAAGTTTTGATCATGAATTAATATTACCTTTCTCTAAAGAATGAGTTTTAAAGTAGGTAAAAAATAAAATCATCACCACAGAGTGCTATTGATAAAATTTCCTACATTTTTGAAAGAGTTAAAAATATTTTGCAATTTCAAAACAGGTACATATTATTACTTTTTGAAGCTGATATTAAAGTAAATATATAAGTGCATAACATATATTATAAAATTAATTCCTTCCTCAGTGGCATGACAGCCCAGGATGGGCCTTAGCCTACTCTAGAATTCCATACCAAGCAGACCTATCTTTGGCTCTGGATTTCCAATTTGAAATTTTCAAGGATCTTATGTCTTTCTCAATGCAGTCTAACCGTCTAAGTTTTGGTCGTCCTCTCATTCGGGTTCCTATTGGTTTGGCCGTAAAATCTTTTTTGTGGATCTATTTTCATTAAGTCGAACTAGGTGTCCGGCAAATTTTAATCTTTGTAAGCTAATAAAATTAATTATATCTGGGTTTTTATATGTTCTGTATAATTCAATATTTGTTCTTCTTCTCAATATACCATTTACATTAATTCCCCCAAAATACTTCTCAATATTTTTCTCTCAAAAACTGCTATGGTTTCCTTGTCTCAATGCCCAGGTTTCAGCTGAGTAAGTCAAAACAGGTTTTATTAGGCAATTATACAATATTATTTAATCACTTTTTTAATGTACTTAGACTTTAAATATTTCTTTAATCCAAAAAAACATCGATTAGCAGGAGTAATTCTGCTATGAATTTCAACAGATATATTATTTTGTGTATTAATTTCCGAACCTAGGTATATAAACTGCTTTACAGTCTCAAATCTATAACTGCCTATTTCTAAGGATGAGTGTTTATATTCTGATTTTAAACAAGGCATATATTTGGTTTTTAAAATTTATATTTATCTAAAAACGGATATCTAAGAGATATATTACATATAGTGAATATTATGAATAGTTTACACGTCATTCCCTCCAGTGTCGCTTTTATATAGTATTGTATTAATTCATACTTTAAAATTACTTAAATCATTTGATATTGTATTATTTTCTTAATTATTTAAGGTATTATTAAGATAACAGCTTTATTTGTAATGAAGACCTTAGGGTTTCATCTACCTAAAAACGCATTATCCCTTACTTCCCTATTATAACTGCTTTATTTCGTACTATAATTAATTCAAAGAAGTAAAATCTTCTTCATATTTGTACAATTTGAGCGTCTCTAAAATAATGGAGATTTAGTAAAGTCACAAGCCAGTTGTTACCACTTACCTCCATCTACCAGAAATTAGTAGTTTTTAATAATTGCGTTTCCCGACCAGACTCGAAGTAACTCGTTATGAATTTCCTTATCTAAATCATGTATTACGATTATTTCTATATAAATTCCATGCTATGTTTAAGTGACTTAGGCACCAAAGTGGGGTCACCTAAGCATACTAGTCAAACTGGAAAAATGAGTAGTTTAAAAAATACACAGAATATACTGAAATGATATTTTCTCAAAATCTAGATAAAATAGCTTAATGTTCAGACCTTAAAAACATTCGTAATCCTGTATAAATATGAATATAATATATAAAATATATATATATATATATATATATATTTAATATTAATAATATAATATATATATGTAAATATAAATATATAATATATATATATAAATATATATATATATATATATATATTATATAATTATATATATATATATATATATATAATATGTATATATATATATATATATTATATATATATAAAATATAATATATAATATAAATATATATATATTATATATATATATATTATATATATGTATATATATATATATATATATATATATATATAGATATATATATATTATATATATATATATTTATATTATATATATATATATAATATATAAATATATATATATATAATATAATATATAATATATATATATATATATAATATAATAGATATATATATAAAATTATATAGTCAGGATTTAAAATGTAGATTAATTTTAAGAGATTTTAATTAGGGATTCTTTTACTAGAGTGACGCGGCGTGATGAAAAAGCCACATAAATACGGGTTAAGCGCAGTGATCTGATCAGAGAGCAGTATGCACATTCCACGGACAGAGCTGCGGCCACCCGAGGCAGCTAAGCCTGCCTTTCTTAAAAGTTGGACGCCAATGTGCGACATCATTAGTGAAAGTAGTGTGTGATGATATTTAAACAAAGATATGAAGCTGAGATCAGGATTATATATATATATATATATAAATATATATATATATAATATTATATTAATATATGATAAGTATTAGAATATATTTAACTTACAGATAGTAAATTAAATAATAAAATAATATAAAATAATTTTGAATATAAAAAACAGATATATATTCTATATACATATGCTCTTTAACATAATAAAAATATATAAAGAACTTCAATATCCATTGCAGTGATTTTCGGCCGAACGATGATTTGAATATCTATAAACATAAATGAGAGTAAATACAATTTCGGTTTCTAGTATGAGGAGACAAGAAAGGTTTTATCTGCGACTATAACTATAGCCTCACAAGATATTCACGTGAGTTTCATTATTAGTGTGGCACATCTCGCACTGTTCTAATTATGGGATTTCATGAAGAAGTCTTATAATGATTTTTTATTAGAGGATAAATTATGGTATCGGAATCTTAATGCTCATAAAGATAATCTATTGTTATTCTCATTAAGTTTGTACTTCACTCCTACGCTAAATGGGTTCCATCAACGTGGAACAACTAAATTGTATCAATCATACAGTGTAAAGCATAGAAATAAACAAAAGTGGAAACTGAAGAGGTGTCTTATCTGTGACAAGTCATCCAAAAACTCCTACATCCTGTCCAAGAGAAATACAATCTAACTATATACAGGTTCATTTTATTTCACGTTTAATTATATTATTGGCATGTTTTTCATTCTTTAACAAAGACAATGATTTACTGTGTAAAAATACACATTACAAAAATTGAGACAAAAATGTAGCAGAAAAGAGCCTTAAGAAGCATTCAGTCCAATGAAAATTCCAGGAGGTAAAAAAAAATATAAAATATTGTTCTTCTAACCTTTTCGACAATAATTTCACCTTTCTTTTGAAATATGCATTACCTAGGAGTGTCTCTGTTCATAGTCTCTTAGCAAAAATTTCCGTTCAAACAAAAAGGATTTTGGGAGAGGACTATTAAAATAAAAACGGAAAACTGCTTTAATTGACTGCAGATGTAGTTTCAAGTATATATTCCATTAAATATTCCTTTATAAACTTTGAACAGAAAGATAATTTTAAAAGATGAGAAATTATACTGGTGAGACAAGTATTTAACTTTATTTTCACTTTTTTAAACATTTTAAGTGTAATTCTGTTGCCGATCAAACTCAATGCTTGGTAGTTGTTGAGGATGTTTTAGGGGATGTTTTATTTCTGATTAAACTAAATAGAAGTACGAGGATTTATTCCCACTTTAGTCAAGGGTGTTAACAACTTTAAGAATTTGCCTCTAAAGCAGCTGTTTTCAAACTTTTATCACTGCAAAAACCATGACTAACAGGGTACACAATTTGAGTTTCAAGAACGCTTTGTTATTGGATAAACACAAGAAAAAATACTAAACTATTCAGTACTAAAATTCTTTCATTGGTAATTTCATAATTTTTAGCTGATATCTCTTGATTATTGTCACAACGCCCCTTTATACTTTCAGAGCACCCTAGAATGCCATGGTACTTAGTTTAAGAAGCCCAGCTCTGTGATGAAGTTTAAAGTCTAATGATTCTTTGGGTTGAAAAACAAATATTTCAGTGGTACAAATAAAGATATGCAATTAAAATTTGAATCTGCATATACATAAACCATATTAGAAATGTCATAGCATTTACTATGAATCGGTATTTCCTTGCTGATTTTCGCATTACATTACGAACTAAATTTATATCCATATTTGTTTAGTAAAATAAATTCTAATACGGAGTCTGTTCCAACATTAAATATCTTATAATTCAACTAGCTTATAGAAGCATGAAATGTAATACATTCTGTTTACTTTAAATCTGGTCATTTACATTTACATTACATTATAATCGTGTTATTTTTCGTATTAACCATGACAGTAAACATTAAAATAAAAGAAGTTGTAAAAAAAAATAAATTCACAAGAATAAAACAGCGTTTTAATTTCAAATCGCCAAAAGCTTTAAGAAAAAAAATTGAAATTTTCTGAAGGAATAATTTGTTTTAATCCTTTTTAACATGATGCTCTTAGAAAAAACAGCAAAACTACAAATAGAAAATAAGAATAAAAATATAAATAAACTTCTTTATTTTTAATTTATCTTAGGGAAATGTTCAGCGTATAATTTTAATCAAATTCTGTTTCTGGGTCTCTGAACAACTTAACAAAATAAACAAAATTTCTTATTCAATATGATGATTCTATATTTACAAAATACAATTTAATAACTTAGTGATATATATTAGATTCATGTTTTATAAAAGGAATATTCTCTTTTACAAAGACAAATACGATAGTCTAAGTTCTTTGAAGTTTACATTTAAAACTTTAATTTTAAAACCTGCATGTATTCATGTACTTAATTAACTTGTTTTAACGATCTATTCAAATTTTGTATTTTCTTCTTACATTAAATATACCTTTGTCGGCACAACGTGATTTCTGAAAGTTTAAATTAAGAGAAATTAATCAAAGGAATTCTATGAATACGTGAATATATTTCTTATTTAGTGTATAAGCATACAAAATTTTTCTTCTTTGTTTACTTCCTTTTAAGAAGTAAATGAAATACTATAATTGAAAACTGTTTGGGCTGCTAGTGTTTGGAAATATTACTTTTCTTTTTACCAAGACTGAACATTTTTTGATTTGATTCGGAATTACGGCTATATATAAATAAACGTTAAATACATTTGACGATATGTTTAAACATTTTGACCATCCTTGATTGGAATGAATGAAACATCAAATGAAGAGCTTTTTACTTGACGTCTGTATAAACGTAATAAAACATGTATATTACATAGCTTAAAAACTATAAGTCTGAGATGTTGAGGTTTTGAATTTAGGACGAAGTAGACTCAATATAGAAAAAGAAAAGCACTTCGCTACCAACAAGCCCGAAACTTTATTGAAACTGGGAAAATAATTTCACAAAGATTTATCCCAGAAGCACAATTTATTACAGAATGCTTTACATAAAAAATTTCTCATTACCGATATCTTATTACAACTTAGATAGTTTTCACAATAAAAATGCTAAATTACAAAACAGAATTTTTATAAGTTCTAAAACATATAAAAAAGACAATTAACAAATGAGTATATAACAATTGTATATTTGTTGCAATCTGAAATTACATTTTCATATATTAAATTAGGATATTTTCCTTCACATAATTAATGAAATGATAACTGTTAATACATATTAAATTATATATTTACAGATTTCTACACGTTCATAAATTACAAAAAGCATTATTGTATTGTTAGGATGTCAAATTGTGTTTGTATTAAAACTTGCATTATATATAACGGATATTAAAATTTCCAAGTAAGTAAAAACAGTTGCCAAACAAATTTCATCTGTAGGATTATTTTGTAATTCTACAATATCTGTACCGTAAAAAATGTACATTTCAGTGGTAGAAATAAAAATAAACAAAGCAAAATTTGCATCTACATATCTATGTTTTCGTCAAATAAAATTGGAATATAAGATGTCATAACATTTATGATTAATCGGTATTTCTTTGCTGCTTTTTGCATTACCTTATGAACTAAATATATATCCATATTTGTTTAGTAAAATTAATTCTAATACAGAGACTGTTTCAACTTTAAATATCTTATAATTCCCCTGGCTTAAGTAAGCATGAAATGTAATACTTTCTTTTCACTTTAAATCTGGTCATTTACTTTTACATTACATTATAATCGTGTTATTTTTCGTATTAACCACCAAAGTAAACATTGAAATCAAAGATGCTGTGAAAAAAAATTCTCAAGAATGAAACAGTGTTTTAATTTCAAATCGCCAAAAGATTTAAGAAAAAAAAAGTGGAAATTCTCTGAAGGAAGAATTGGTTTTAATCCTTTTTAACATAATGTTCTTAGAAAAAACAGCAAAACTACAAAAAAAATAAAAATATAAATATAAAAAAACTTCTGTATTTTAAATTTATTTTATGGAAAATGTTCAGCGTTTAATTTTAATCAAATTCTGTTTCTGGGTTTTTGAACAAATTTAAAAAAAAATTTCTTATTCAATATGCTGATTCTATGTTTACAAAATACAATTTAATAACTTAGTGAAATATTAGATTCATGTTTTGTAAAAGGAATATTCTCTATTACAAAGACAAATAGGATATTATAATTTTTTGGAAGTTTACATATAAACTTTTACTTTTATAAACCTGCATGTTTTCCTGTACTTAATTAACTGGTTTTAACGTTCTATTCAAATTTTGTATTTTCTTCTAACCTTAAATATACCTTTGTCTGCACAACGTGATTTCTGAAAGTTTAAATTAAGAGAAATTAATCAAAGGAATTCTATGAATGCATGAATTTATATCTTATTTAGTATATAAATATATAAAATTTTCCTTTTTTGTTTACTTCATTCTAAGAAGTAAATTAAATATTGTAATTGAAAACTGTTTTGGCTGCCAGACTTTGGAAAAATTACTTTTGTTTTTACCAAGTCTAATTTTTTTTAAAATTTGATTCTGAATTACGGTTTTATATAAATAAACGTTAAATACATTTGACGAAATGTTTAAACATTTTGACCATCCTTGATTGGAATGGATGAAATATCTAACGAAGACTTATTCTACTTGACGTCTGTATAAACGTAAAAACACATGCATGTTACATAGCTTAAAAACTATAAGTCTGAAATGTTGAGATTTCAAATTTAGGACTAAGTAGACTCAAGATAAAAGGACAAAAGCACTTCGCTACCAACCATCAAGCCTGGAACTTTATTAAAAAATGAAAATAATTATTTAACGATTTAGCCGAGAAGCTCAATTTATTACAGAATGCTTTACATAATAAAATTTTCATTACCAATATCTTATTACAATTTAAATAATTTTTACAATAAAAATGCTAATTTACAAAACAGAATTTTTACATTTAGTAAAACATGTAAAAAAAAAGAATTGAGTATTTAACAATTATTTATTTGTTGCATTCTGAAATTACATGTTCATATATTAAATTAGGATATTTTCCTTCACATAATTAATGAAATGATAACTATTAATACATAGTAAATTATATATTTACAGATTTCTACACTTTCATAAATTACAAAAAGCATTATTGTATTGTTAGGATGTCAAATTTTGTTTAGATTACAACCTGCATTATATATAACGAATATTAAGATTTAAAAGTAAGTAAAAACAATTGCCAATTTTTTTTATTTGTAGAATTATTTTATAATTCTACAATATCTGTAGCATAAAATCATATATTTCAGTGGTAGAAATGAAGATAAGCAATTAAAATTTTCATCTACATATCTATCTTTTCGTCAAATCATATTAGAATATAAAATGTCATAACATTTACTAATAATCGGTATTTCTTTGCTGCTTTTGGCATTACCTTACGAATTAAATCTATATCCATATTTGTTTAGTAAAATAAATTTTAACATTGAGACTGTTTCAACTATAAATATCTTATAATTCCCCTGGTTTATGGAAGCATGAAATGTAATACTTTCTTTTTACTTTAAATCTGGTCATTTACATTTACTTTACATAATAATCGTGTTATTTTTCGTATTAACCACCAAAGTAAACATTAAAATAAAAAATGTTGTGAAACAAAATAAAAATTCTCAAGAATGAAACAGTGTTTTAATTTCAAATCGTAAAAAGCTTTAAGAAAAAAAAAGTGGAAATTCTCTGAAGGAAGAATTTGTTTTAATCCTTTTTAACATAATGTTCTTAGAAAAAACAGCATAACTACAAATAGAAAAAGATAATCAAAATATAAAAAAAAGTTTATTTTTAATTTATTTTAGGGAAATGTTCAGGTTTTAATTTTAATCAAATTCCGTTTCTGGGTTTTTGAACAAATTAACAAATAAATAAAATTTCTTGTTCAATATGATGATTCTATATTTACAAAGTACAATTTAATAACTTAGTGATATATATTAGATTCATGTTTTATAAAAGGAATATTCTGTTTTACAAAGACAAATACGATATTCTAAGTTCTTTGAAGTTTACATTTAAAACTTTAATTTTAAAACCTGCATGTATTCATGTACTTAATTAACTTGTTTTAACGTTCTATTCAAATTTAGTATTTTCTTCTTACATTAAATATACCTTTGTAGTTACAGCGTGATTTCTAAAGTTTAAATTAAGAGAAATTAATCAAAGGAATTCTATGAATGCGTGAATTTATTTCTTATTTATTATATAAACATATAAAATTCCTTCTTTGTTTACTTCCTTTTAAGAAGTAAATGAAATATTGTAATTGAAAACTGTTTTGGCTGATAGAGATTGGAAAAAATACTTTTCATTTTACCAAGCCTGAATTTTTTTTTTCCTTTGATTCTGAATTACGGCTGTATATAAATATACATTAATTACAGTTGACAAAACTTGAAACATTTTCACCATCTTAGATTGCAATTGATGAACATTTAATGAAGAGGTTTTTCTATTATTTGAGGACTGTATAAACGTAATCTCACATGTATCTTTCATACCTTAAAAACTATAAGTCTGAAATGTTGCAATTTCGAATTTAGGACTAAGTAGACTCAAGATCGGAGGAAACAGTCCTCCGCTATCAGAAAGTCTAAACTGTATTGAAATTGGAAAATAATTATACAAAGATTTAGCCCAGAAGCACAAATTATTACAGAATGCTTTACATTTTAAAATTTTCATTGCAGATATGTTATTATAATTTAAAAAGTTTCACAATAAAATTGCTAATTTACAAACAGAATTTTTATATTTACTAAAACATGTAAAAACATACAACTAACAAATGAGTGTTTAGCAATTGTGTACCTGTTGCAATCTGTAATTACATGCTCATATATTAAACTAGGAAATTTTCCTAAATATAATTAATGATATGATAATTTACTACTACGTAATAAATATTATATTTACAAACTTCTACACCATCATAAATTACAAAATACATTGTTGTACATTAGGATGTCAAATTTTGTTTGTATTCAACCTGCATTATATACTGTGGTCTAAAAGAAACTTATATATGAGTTCCTAGAACCCCGAAACGTTCAACCAATCGAAATGAAAGTTTAGATACAGTTATTTAATTGTATGGGGTCCATATTGTGATTATTTAAAACAATAAAACTCTCTCAATTATGGTTATAGTGACAAAAGTTTGAATTTTTCGAATGGCAACTCTCCTACTTTTTTCTTGTGCAAATTGATCAGAGCAGGAAAAAAACGTTAAATGGCGTTGGAACAAGACTACGTATAACTTAAATTGCGGGTAAAAAATTTGCCAAAAAAAAAAAAAGAAAAAAAAAAAATAAAGGAATAAAAAAAAAAAAAGAAAAAAAAAAAAAAAAAAAATTAAAAAAAAAAAAGAAAAAAAATAAAAAAAAAAATAAAAAAAATTTCACTCGTTGTTTCCCTCAAGTGTCATCTTCCTCGTACGAAATGAGACGGATTAGCACGAACATTCAGAAAATAATCTTCCCACACTGCTTACACCACAAGCAGATCTTTGCAAGAGTATTCTGTGATTGGTGCAGTTACTACCTATCCCAGTGAATTATACAAAAGTGCATCAATGCACCTTCCCTTTTGTTGTGATTGGTTCTTTACGATACTCTTCTTTGCAAATGTTTTATGAAGCCAATTTCCTTCATAATGTCTTGTTCCAACGACATTTAAGGTTTTTCCATGCTGATCAATTTGCACACATAAGGTCCATGTTGCAATTCGAAAAGTTTGATTATTTTGTCACTGTAACCGCCGAGAGATCTATTGTTTTTTTAAATCATCACAATATGGATCCCATTCATTCAAATAACTATCTAAAATTTCATTTCTAATAGTTCCATGGTTCGGCCACTCAGGAATCATATATAGGGGAAGTTCGGATATTAACATTTCCAAGTAAGTAAAAAAATTGCCAAATATTATTTTTTATTTCTTGAATTATTTTGTAACTCTTCAATAATTGTAGACAGTTATCTGTTGTTTAATTGTCTGATACACTTTTTCGCTACACACTCGGCTAATAGCACTATTATATACCATTTCGTATATTTCTTTAAAATTTGGAGGAAACCTAAATAATTACATCTCTAAACTGTTATTCTTATTTACAGACCTTAAATGTATTACATAAAATTTAAAAAATACGTACAATAGTGTGTTTAACTGTTAATCTTAACTGGCAGTCTGCAGTGTGAGCGATTTCCTTCTGAAAAGAATTGACCATACCAAAGACATCCCAAAATATTCGACATTGAATAAAGAAAGCTCAGAATCTACTGTGAAGTATAGAAAGAAAATGATTTAGGTGATACACTTTTTAAATAAATCTGATTCATCTGAAGTGCATTTATTTACATAAGAAAATCACATAAGTGACTTAAAGTGTTATTCAAACGATTTAATGAAATAGTTGTTTCCGGATAAAAATACCAACACTTGAAGATAATACAGATGTGAAGTTATAATCGTCATTACCATAATAAAGACTATTTTTTTAAGAAAAAGTCGTAGTTTTGTGTAAAATACTATTTTACCAATTAAAAGGACTTTGGTATTGAACATAGCCCAATAGAAGATTTCTTGACCATTACTCCTGTTGAAGTTAGTTGCATATAACCGTGTTTCAATGTAATTTCCCACTGAATAGCTCACTCTGCTACTAGGAAAGAAATGTATAATATTTTTAAGTTTTTCAGTAGAAAATCTTATATATATATATATATATAATATATATTATATTTATAATATATATATATATATATAATATATATAATATATTACATATATAAATTATATATATATATATTATATATATATTTACATATATATATAATATATATATATATATTATATATAAATATATATATATATATATATATAATATATATATATATGATATATATAGATATATATATATATATATATATATATATATATATTTATATATATATATTTAATATATATATATATATATATATATATATATATATATATATGATATATATATTTATATATACAATAATATATATATATTTATATATATATATATATATTTATATATATATATATTTATATATATATATATATATATATATATATTTATATATATTATATTATATATATATATATTATTTATTTATTTATTTATTTATTTATATATTATGTTGTTGTGTGTGACTGAAGTATATATAATACAGTGATTTAAAGGTATTTGCATATATCAATTTTTGTATTATACAGGTTGGTTACATTGATTTTCTGTAATTTGCAATCAATTTTTGGTCTCGTTCAGTGGAATTAGAAGCACAGTACAAATATATTACATTCTAAAAAAATTACTAAGTGTGTATCATTTATTCCCGTATATAAATACAGTAATCACGAAGCATTGTGTAATAAAATACATCTATCTACAATACATATGGAACTATGACT
>JAGEOH010000728.1:0-30545 GCA_032207245.1 Pardosa pseudoannulata | reverse complement strand
AAAGTTGTTATGTTTTATAGTTATTGAATAAATTTAAGAAATACAACAGTATATGTATATATATATATATATATATATAATATATATATATATATATATATATATATATATATATATATATGTAAATATAGTAAATGTCTAAAGTAATTAATAAAAGGGCTGAAAGTGGGAAAATATAAACATATTCAAAAATAAAGCTTTTTTAAACTTTAAAAAAACTGGGACAAAGAAACAACTGTATGCATATATATTTTACCTGATTTCTCCATTTAAGAAGTTGTAATCTCTTGAACCAAAGGGAAACTTAAATGGATTTAACTGTGTGTGTGTCTGTATGTAACATATTGAAATGATTGCATTTAAAATATCTCTCAAATTCTTCTTTTTGCATTTTCTACCTTTCATATCTATTTCCCCAGCCATTTAATATCTTATTTAATGGTGCGTTTCATGCTTAAAATAATTCAAACCAGTCTCCCAAAGCTTACACTTTCTGACTGTTAATAATGCTGACCATGCTGTAATCTCACGGGAATATCTGTAAATCTGTCGCTGTAAGGAAAAATTTGTAGCAGAAGATTGCTTTTGTCTATCATTAAAAGCTCTGCTCTTGTCAGAGAAACATGTCCACTCAATAGTCTTCAATACGAACGGGATATGTATGTATGCATGCGTATACGGAACAACCATTACATTATGACTACCTTATTAATAACATATAGGATCACATTTAGCTCCCAAAACTTGCAGAACCCTGCTTGACATCGATTCCACAAAGTATTTATACACTCAAGAGCCAAAACATTATGATCACCCCTACATTATGCAATGAACTCGAGTGGATGGCGTGGATGGCACATGATCACGTGGAAGTGGTATTTAGCTATTGTTGGAGAGTCTGAAGGATCCTTTTCCACTTACTTCTGTGTGTGATGGGAAAGGCTGCGGATGTACGCGAATTCGATAGAGGGAAGATTGTAATAGCTCGAAAGCTCGGAACAAGTTTTTCCGAAGTTTTTTAGTTTGGTTTCATGTGCTACGATCTACTTTTTGCAACACGCGTGTTAATAAGACCGGGACCTACGATTTACAGCCGTTTCCGAACGGCTACGAACATCCATGACACAATGGGATTCAAACCCATGAACTCCGGTACCGAAGGAAACACCCTAACCATTCGGCCATCGTTCGGCCAAGTATTTCCAAAACTGCACGACTCGTGGGTTGTTCGCGATCTAAAGTTGTTATTACTTATGCAAAATGGATGAATGAAAGAGAAACCAGCAGTAGACGACATCGTGTTGGATGTAAACACGCTATCAGAGAAAAAGGTCGTCTGAGAATGACTCGCCTGGTGAAGCAAAACCGGAGCCACACAGTGGCTCAGCTGACAACCTATTACAATGCAGGGAAAAGTAGAATAGTATCGGACTACACTGTTCCACGGACACTGTTGGATATGGGGCTACGCAGCAAACGACCCACTCGTTTACCTTTGATGACCAAGTGTCATCGCCAACGGCGCCTTCAGTGAGGCTGAGAACATCGCGACTGGTCCATGGAGCGGTTGGAGAGAGTTGCGTGGTCAGATGAATCACGGTTTGTCATTCATCACGTCGTCTTCCAAGCGAACAGTTGCACCCTCAATGTATTGTACGTCATACACAGGCCGGAGGTGGCTGTATTATGTTTTGGAGGACGTTCTCATGGGCGTCTCTGGGACTCATGGTTGTGGTAGAGCAGATCATGAATGGTACAGGGTATCTGAACATCACTGCGTACAAGTTGCACCCTTACAAGGCCTCTGATTTTCCAGATGGAAATGGAATGTTCCGACAGGAGAACACCCCGTGTCACAAAGCTAAAATTGGAGTGGTTCCAGGAACATGATGCTGAATACCAGTTAATGTCCTGGCCGCCTAACTCATTGGATATCAATCGGATAGAAAACATTTGGGATGTCATGGGACGGCAGCTCAAAGTTCAAAGACCACCAATTCGTAATATCTCGGATTGGCATAACCGTTACTTAAACATCTGGTACAATCTGTCTCCGGCCATCTAGCAAGGATTTGTGGCATACATGCCGAGGCGGGTTGAAGCTGTGTGTCACGCCTGAGGTGGGACAACTCCTTATTGACAGACTGCCATAATGTTTTGGCTCTTGAGTGTATGTAGCCTAAGGTAACTGGTACGAAGTGCTCACAAAATTGTCCTCCGATTCCTGCACATTGCGAGGGGTTAACGTATTAACTCGAATTTTTCTTTTAAATGTGAGACCATAAATGCTTGATTGAATTAATGTTAGGTGAATTTGGAGGCGAAGACATGACTTGAATGTCACTAGAATATTCGTCGAACCACACCCTGACGATTCGACCCTCATGACATGGAGTATTATTCCATTGATAAACCCGTCTGTCGCCGGAAATACTGTTGTCATGAATATGTGAACCTGGTCTGCAATGATGTTCACGTAGCGCAGAGACGTGGGAGTTTGTTCTGTGGTGATAAGGGGTCATACAGTACTCCATGAAAACAATGTTCACACAATAATACCCCGTCTTCTGCTTGTTTCTGTACACCTGTGCATCCTTGAGCCAGGGTTTACTTTGAAAATCAACGGATTCCCACACGCCCAACTATATGCTGCACTAGAAAACTTGATTTGTGGGATCATGCTACTTTCTTTCATTCTTCTAATTTCCAATTCCGATGTTTCTTGACCTATTACAGACGGAGCTACCGACGACGTGCTGTCAGTGCTGACATATGGTTCGCACCTGTCTGCGTAGGCTCATATTCAGCAATTACTCTTCACTAAAGTCTGTTACAGAATATCTATCGAAGGGCTCAATTTCAGGTCTCTCCTTCTTCAACATATATTTGCACGGATATCCCAGGAATGCGATCACTTCCCTAGCTCTGTATGGGGACGACACAGATATAATAGCTTCGGCCCCACACATAAACATTCTTAGTAGCTACATACAAGAAACCTAACCACCATGACAGACTGGATGTTAAATTGCAAATTAAAGTAAACCCCTCTAAGTGTCGTTCGATTTATTATTTACGCAGGTATAAAACTCCCCCACGACTGTTCTCAACTAAGTAACCAACTGGGAAGAAACTGTAAAGTATTTGGGATTGACTCCCGATTTAAAACTAACCTGGCGAGTATACCCTCAATACAGTTTACTTTATCTTCCATTTAAGAATAAAATATGAATACATAAAAGTTGCAAGGAGTCATATCGGATGTCTTAGTTCTGAAATTAATGAAAATAGTAAAGCATTAAATTATACGTAGAAAATATCTCAAAATCACTTCGCCAAACTGCCGATATCACGCCAAATATTACCGTATGTTTGAGATTACAATATTAACCGTTTCTTAGTCTTTTCGGGTAGACATCAAATACGCATGCGTTGGAGATTAAAGAATTCTGGACACAGACACTCCTAACATTACTGGTTTTAATTAGGATTTTTTTTTTCTTTTCAAATTTGCATTGCAGTGAATTACGGTAATATATTCTAAGTACTTATCTTTCAAGGGGTTTATATTATAATTAAAAACCGACGTTTTACCGATTTAGATCAAAAACTATTGTTTATGTATTTGTTGGATTTACATATACAACAATTTATTATCTGAAAATAATCAGATTCACTTAAATCTATTAATTGTATATTCTTTGAAGACCTGCAACACACAGGGTGTAGTTAACTTTGAAAAGGAATGTCCAGTTTACTAAATATATTTTTAAAAATTGATGATATAGAGAATTAGGTAAAAAAAAAAATATGTACTATATTGTAGCTATTTTGTTATAAGCTTATACTAACATCTAAATTCAGAAATAATACAGGGTTATTTTTGTGTTCTTTGAATAATTTGATTTATAATTCTCTTAAATCCATCACAGAAGTTACCATATTTTACACATATTTTGCCAAGTAGGTGTAAGGAATGTGTAGTAAAAAGGTCAATTCAAGCAGTATCCTTTTAATTTTATAATTAAACCTTACACATGAGTCTTCTATGAATTTATTTATATAGCTCTATTAATATCCATCATATACTTAGCTGTTATTAATATGAAAAGTAAATTTGTTATTATAAAAATAGGTAATAAATGACCTTTAAAGTTGCCCCTTGTATTATGCTTACTTTTAGAGATATACTTAGTATCATTTCATATTTTTCATAGCAGAAATATTTTTTGCACATTATGAATTTAAATATAAATTTATACTGTCTTCTTTTAAGTAATTTTTTAATTTATATTTTTTTGTGAATAATATCTGATAAAAATTACTCATATGAATTTCAGCTATACAATATATTTCCCAGTTTTAATTTATTCTTATTTAATCAATACAGTGATCCAGCTTTGAAGCAATTCTTACTTTTAAAAAACTTTTTTGGCGAGGTGATTGTATAAATTAACAATGTCACAGAAAAGGGAATCCAACTGAGTAAAATATTCAAATCAACGAAAAGTTTTGGATGAAGCTGCTCGTCAACTACGAATACAGAAATCTCTTGCCGCTTTAGAGCAAGATAATTACCATGAGGACCCTGAATCTGACTTAGAATTTCATGGAGAAGGCCCAAAATTTGAGGATACTATTGGAAGAGGAAGAAGAAAGAAATCGAAAACTCAGGCAATCAAAAAGTTTCGAAAACATTTTACAGCTTTATTAGAGGAAGAGGTGTAGCATTTCACTGAGGGTGAAACAAATTATTTAACTGCAGCAGTGCCACCATCTAGATATCCGCCAAGACATTTCTGTGCTGTATGTGGATTTCCATCGAATTATAAATGTGTCCAGTGCGGGGCTCGATACTGTTGCATTAAATGTTACGGTATTCATAAAGATACAAGATGCTTGAAGTTCACTGCTTAGAATAATTGATTATGAAGATGATTTCTTTTTACACGTGAAACAAACAATGCACATTTTTTAATGTATTTCTTATAATGAAATAAGTAGAAAGACAATACAAATTTTTATGCTCTATTTTTAAAATAATCCATTAATATTTCATCTCCTATTTGTCAAAATTAAGTATCTGTATATGCCAGGGATTACAATTCGAAATAATGCAAATTGATTAACCCAAAAGCAAATACTGGAATAAAATAAGGAAAAAAAACAAATTATTTGATATTCGTATTTCAATACTTTTGCTTTTTATGATTTTAATCATTTGCATTTAATTAAAATTTTAGTGCAAAATGCAGCAATTACATTTTCTTTCTCATTATCTGGTATATATTTTAATGATTCTTTTTCTCATGAAAATGTTTTTATTCTCTTTAAATAACATTACATACAAAATTGAGTATGAACATTATTTTCTGTACTAAGTACATCTGTAGCACAAATAATTGTTTTTCATTACTTCAGAATGATTCTTAGTCTTCAATTTTATTAGTCATAAGAGAAATTTTGAAGGTTTCAAGTGTGAATGTTTAAAAATACATAAACTGTTTCCAATGTTTTGATTTACTTTTTTTTGTAACTGTAACATTTTTGTATTATGTTTAAGTCAAACATATTGGAAATGTTTAATTAGTTGTTATACAATAAATTTCTTTTTCTTTTGTTTATATCAAGATTTATTTCTCATTTTATTTAAATCTTAACTATTGTAGAAGATATGAATTTAAACAGATGACAGAATTTTTAATTTATACAGGTTTATAAGGAAATATTTGAAAAAGTATATAAAATTTTGTAAGAGCCATATAATTTAGAGTTTCTCAAGTTTTTATACTTCACAGCGTTTTTTAAATCAATTAATACATATTACTAACTCATAAGTCTAATAATTTTCTAATGTGTTCTTAATGATCCTTTTCTAAAACCATTTACTGAATATTTCATGTTTTAAATATTGTATACAAAATTCTAAATTGAAATTTTTTATCCTTATAGTTATATTATTTATGCACACATTTTACAATATATGCATATTAGGCAGAAAATTTATTTTAAATACATTCTATAAAGTATAATTTCAAAACAAGAGAGAGAGAATATATGGAAGCAAACTTGTATGATTTAGTCATACATTCAAAGGATATGAATCACGTTGTAAAATTGTACCTTTGCATGTGAAAACCCTACAGTTTGGAGTTACTTTTGAATAAAGAAAATTAAGTTGGCTTAAAGAGAACAAAAACTCTATAATCTATTACGAGATTATGTTGCATGAATACGAACATTCTCCATTTGTAATTCAATAGATAATTCTTTATGTACAACAGGAATGCTATTATAACTACTGACTACTATTATAATCACAAGGTTTAAAAGTCGATGTAAATTTAAAAATACAATACAATTCCTATAGTTTTGTAGTATGTTCTAAGAATGAATGTTAAAAAATCATAATGTGAGAGGATATTAAGTAGTGTATGCAAGACAAGAACTCAAATTAGCAGTTTCATACTTAAAAGAAAAATAGATAAATATAAATTAATAATATATGTAACAAGGAAACATAAGTAATACTTTAAACAGACCGATGACCACATTTAAAATTTTTTTTATAATATTTCTTATACAAATATATATAGATGCATTTATCTTTTATATATAACTTATGAAAGTATTCTCAGCATATATTTTGTTCTTACGTATTTAGAACTTAGAATCGTAAGATTTTCAAATTTCATGTGTTGAGAGCAAATTTATTTTTATCCCTTTTTCCTACCATTGAGATAGAAGAAAAAGAGAGGAAAAATAGAAAAGTGTTTGGATATATTTATAATGAAATGCAGAAAGATTATCATCTGTTTCATAATAAATGGTTTTTTGGTTTTGATTTTTTGGAGTGCTATGATCTACTTTTTGCAACACAAGGGCTAATGAGAATGGGACCTAGTGCTTAGAGCCGATTTCAAACAGCTATGATATGCCATATATGCCATACAAATCCGAATCTGAAGGCCAGCAAGCACTTAAAATATAACAAACAAATGAAAATGAAAATTAATCAAAAGATTGCATAAAGTACTTATGTATTATTTTAAATAAATAACAAGGTAGTAATATCTTGTTTGTAATTTAGCAAATATATGTAGTTAGAAATATTACTTTCACTAGGAGCGGCTAAGTAGTTCTGTTGTATTAGAATATGAGCAATGTTTTACTGATAATTAAAATTATATATAATCTAAATTCTGTCTTAAGTAAATTTGAATAAGTTATAGGTTCCATGCACATTAGTAAATGAACAGAAAATGTTAAAATAAAAATTTTAGCATCACAACATGATAGCATTAAAGCTAAGTAGAATTACAAGTTTTTTTTCTTATTTAATTAAAAAAAATCATTTTTTCAAGATACCCTTTAAAGGAATTTAATAAATTAAGTGGTTTAAGTATTTGTTCTTACCTATACATTTTTATGTTAAGGACATGCCACAAAGTACTGCACCAATAACAGTTAAGCTTTAAGTATATAGGGAAGTGAAATACAAATTCAGCCTTTCAGTAAAAAAAGTATTTCATCACTCTGATAATTTGAAACAAGATTTCTTTTAAACTATCATGCTGACAATTTGGAAGTTGGAGAATATTAAATAAAAAAAAAATAAAATAAAATGAAAATAAAAAATAAAAGGCCACCAAAATGAAGCTATTATAACAATTTTAAAGAATCGCTAACTTGGTCAAATACATGTGAAATGAAAGGCCTGACTAAATCAATGACTGATGAGACACTACAGAGAATAATGACATGCAAACATTCAAGAGATCTCTGGCTGGAATTTCATCACGATTATGAAGCCACCAATAACAAAAAACTTTACAACATTTGCCAATAGATTTTAAGAGATAGTAACTGAAAAAATATCTGCTCACCTATTAAAATGAAAAAAAATCTATTGATTTGAAGTGTGGTCTTGTAAGAAAAAGTAAAGTTCGACTTCCTTAAATGTTGCTCATATGTAAGATTCTGAATTCCTTATCTGAAAATGACTTTTAACTTTTTTGACTCTTCCTAAACAAAGACAACACCTTTAATGTATTAAGAATTCAGTTATGTTCTTCAGAAATAAAACGAAAAAACTATACAAAATGACATGCTAAATCACGAAACAAACTAAATTTTATAGTAGTATATTATACTATAAACATGAAAAAAGTGAAAAGAAAAGCACTATAAGCAGAAAAGAAAAAGGAGTTAAATAGTAGAGCAACTTTTTTCAGTTATTTTAGCCTGAGATTTATGCTTAGACTGGTAGTAAGAAAAAAGCAACAAAATTCTTATATAGTATTAACAGAATACCAATAAAAAAAATGTTCCTATAAAACATGTCTGATATACAGACTTATGTTTTACTTGATAGGAGCAGAAAGAAAATGTGAACACAAATTACATATGTTAAATGCTGGTATAAATTGTCATAACAACTAGTTTTAGGAAATAACTTTTTTTTTTAATTCAAGAGAACCAATTATTTTGTATCTTTATTAGACTATTATTATTAAAGAAATTAAATATGCAATAATAATAAATATTCTTTTTTTTTTTTTCAATTTACAACTCTATCAGACTTTGAATGCTGCATATAAAGACAAAGCCAAAGTACTATCAAAGCCAGCTATGATTACAAATATCTCTTATTAAAAATATTATGCAAATTTAATCAGAATATTTTAAGGAAATTAATAATTTTTAGTATGTCCTATCGTTGTATTTAGAATAAACTTTTTTTGTCAAAAAGCAACATACAAAAACTTTATTTTGATAAGTGAACACCCAGAACATTTTTCAAACTGTATGGCACATTCTACAGTTTTCGTATAATTCATTTCCCCTAGTTTTAATTCTAAAGTAATGAAAAGTGACATTATAATACTTAGATTTTTGTAATTAAATTTTTTTATTAAAATATGCATAGCTCACTAGGCAGAGAAAATGCAAAAAGCTCTTTCAATATTTTGGTTTTTTTTAACTGTTAACAGTTTTGCATTATGTTTAAGTCAAGCATATTGTAAATGTAAAATTATTTGTTATTCAATAAATTTCTTTTTCATTTCGTTATATCAAGGTTTTATTTTCTCAATTTATTTTAATCTGAACTACTGTAGAAAATATAAATTTAAATAGAATAAAGAATTTTGAATTATACTGTCTTATTATATGGAGATATTTAAAATGATAATATTAAATTTTGAGTGAAACAGTCATATAATTTAGAGCATGGGTCGGCATCTTGTTTGTCCTTAAGGGCGCAATCCTAAATTTGAAAATCACCGAGGGCGCATATTTTATAGATAATCAACTGGTATAAATAGGCATTTAAAAAATAACAGATTTTTTATAACTTTATTTTGTTGGTGTCATACATAATGATACATATAATTCAGTGTGAAACTTGAGTTTCCATATTTTCAGCTAATTTCTTATAATTGGGGATATATTTAGAGTTCCCGGTCCTTAAACAATTATCTAAATGTGAGTCATTAATCTTTTGTTCGGTATTTTAATTTCAAATATTTCATATTTGAGAACAAAGACTTGCAATTCCATGTTGTTGCACAATATGAATAAATTTTTAGCGCAATTTCCTTAAAATAGGATATTTATTTTCCTCGACTAAGTTCCAAAACATTTTATCATTACTATGCGCTTTTAAATTAATATCACTTTGCAAGTTTATTACTTCTAATTCTAGGTCTTTGATATTATAAAGTTCGAAATACACTGAAACTATTTCAAAGACATCATCTTCAGTAACATTGAATGGATTTATGAAAAATCTTAGAACGAGTTCTAATACTGCAAAATCTTCAAATCTAGAAGAAAACTCTTTTATTAGCTTATCTATAATTTCTAAATATGATGTAGCAGTAAAATTTTCATCATTCAAATTTGAACTCTCAATAGTATATTTTATATTTGGGAAATGTGATAATGATTTTTTCAATAGATGGGATTTCAACAACACTTACTTGCATTTGAATGCATTTACTGTACTAATCTTGTCAGCGATAGGCTGATTTTTCAATTGTGTTTTTAAATTTAATTTATTCAACTTTGCCGTTATATCTGTCAGAAATCCGAGGTCGATTAGCCAATCCTTATTTTCTAATTGCTCGTAAAATTCTCCTCTTGATGCAATAAATTTCTTTATTTGTGGCAAAAGCATGATAAACCGCTCAAGTATTTTACCTCTGCTCAGCCACCTCACTTCAGTATGTAAAAGAAGATTTGTGAACTGAACGTCCTCATCTTCTAAAAGTAATTTAAACAATCTGTGTTGCATAGCTCCCGATATTATGGAATTAATAATTTTTGTTACTATCGTAAATACGTGTTGAAAACCGATTGTTTTTGTGCATAACATTTCCTGATGTATGAGGCAATGATAAGAAATAAATTTAGGGAATAAGGAATCCTGTCTACATAAGGCAATAATTTTTTTTTCTTACCAGTCATCGCTGGTGCTTCGTCTGTTTTAATTGACGATAACTTTTGTACAGGTAATTTTACATCTGTTATATACTTTTTAAAAGTAGAAAATATATCTTCTCCTCTGGTGCTTCTCTTTAATGGTAGAACTTTAAGGAATTCTTCATTTGTTGTAAAATCAGAAAATACCATCTTCACGCATATTGCTAATTGTGATATATTTGTCACGTCTGTCGATTCATCTCTCTGTAGCGAAAAGAAAATACAATTTTCCATATCATTTGCTAATTCTGCCTCCAAATTCTCTGCAATTATTTTAATTCTTCTAGTAACAGTTCGTACTGATAATTGCAATGCGTTTATAGCTGAAACTATGACTTTTTTATTTTTAAATTCTTCAAAAAGTGAATCAGCAACATGGCTTCTTTCACCAATTCTCTATCTGTAAATGCTTTTTATGCTTAGCTAGCAAATGCAATATTTTATATGACACGATCGTTGCTGCTTTATGTTGTTGCAGTGGTTTAGTAAAAAAACTTTGCTGGTTAGTTATTAAAGATTTTAAAGAAATAATTTTTTTCTTCTACTTTTAGAGTTCATTGTATAGTTACTATCAAAATTGGTATGAACGGTCTTAAAATATCGTTCAATATTACTTTTCTTAAGAATCGCAACACTAATATTACACAACAAACACTTCCTTTGTAATCAAAGATACAATATAGATATTCCCATTCATCGTTAAAATAATATGTTCTTTTTCTTTTACATTTATCCATGAAGGGTTTTGAAAGAAAAGAATTTTTTTGGATTACTTGGTAGTTTTAAATGTATGGTCTACGCGTGGTCTATTCAAAATACGATCACACACTAACAAAAAATATGTGCGTGTTATTAGATAGGCTCAAGTTTAGCAAACTGCTAATCTATGCACAATCCTAAACTCAACTGACTTTTTGTATATCGCCGTTTGACAAAAGTAAGTAAATCTCTCTGGCTATCATACATTTACATTAGTCCAGCGAGGGCGCATTAAAAATCTATTGGGGGCGCCATGGCGCCCGCCGCGTTCCCTACCCCTGATTTAAAGTTTCTCAAGTTTTTTAAAATCACAGTATGTTTGGGATTGTTAGGGCTGATATTAAAAAAAAAAAATTCTCCCTTCAGCAAAATGTCCATTTAAGAATGGCTAAAATAATAAGACGAGTACATCTTTTAAAATAACGACAAACTTCTTTATTGCAACTTGCAATCTTAAAATAAAATGCTGTTTACAAAAAAAATTAGTTATTTTGCACCTCGTATTTTCAAAGCTCATCCTATGCAAACGCCAACGTGGCGAACTGCCGAACCGTGATTGACAACTGCTGCGAACAACTGCCGTGGCCAAGAACGGCTGATAGTCAACTGCGAGCAACAGTTGGATTTTGAAGGAGCACATGGGTCCTAGACAGTATCTCCAATTTGATTCGTTGGAACATTCTATGAGGGGATGAGGTTCCCTTATGTGCCAAATATATTTTATGCAATAAAAACATTACAATAAAATAAGAGAAAAAATTTAAGTCCCTTGATAGCAACTAACATCATAAGATGTGAAAAAATTTTAAGATAGGAAAGATAAAAGGGGGAGAAAGGAAAGAGAGGAAATTTTTAGTCAGAAACTGCGAGCAGCCTCCTCGGCTACCCACTTATATCTCAAAAACACATTCGCAAAAATTTGCATACACCTGATGCCACTCAGGTGCAACATAACGTTCATAGCAAATTCTGCCACGCCCCCTTAAAACACGTACGTAAAACTTGATCACTTCAATGTATCCCGTTAACCGGCGTTTAACAGCTTCAAACATCGCGGAGCTGTAAGAATAAATGGGGCAAGTTTAGATTCCCAACAGGGATGAATACATATTACTAACTCATGTGTCTAATAATTTTATAATGGTGCACTGAATGATCCTATTTTAAAAACATTTACTGAATAGTTAATGTTTTAAGTGTTGTATAAAAAATTCTAAACTGAAATATTCTACACTTATATTAATTATGCACACAGTTTACAAGATATGCATATTAGGCAGAAAATTTATTTTGAATACATTCTATAAAATAAAATTTCAAAACAACAGAGAGAGAATATATGCATGCGAACTTGTATGATTTAGTCATACATTCAAAGGATATGAATCACGTTGTAAAATTGTACATTTGCATGTGAAAACCCTACAGTTTGGAGTTAATTTTGAATGAAGAAAACTGAGTTGGCTTAAAGAAAACAAAAACTCTATAATCTGTAAAGTAATCTCTATAAGATTATGTTATATGCATACTAACATTCTCCATTTGCAATTCATTAGGTAATTATCTATGTACCACAGGAATATCGTCTACTGTTATAATCACGAGGTTTAAAGGTGGATGTAAATTTAAATATATGATTCGATTCCTTAAGTTATGTAGGATGTTCTAAGAATTAAAGTTAATAAAGCATAATGTGAGAGGATATTAAGTAGTGTATACAAGACAAAAACTCAAATAAGAAGTTTCATACACAATAAAAAAAGTAGATAAATATAAAATAATAATAGATGTAACAAGGATACATAAGTAATGCCTTAAACAGACTGCTGACAAAATTTAAAATTTTTTTATAATATTTCTTATACAAATATATATAGATACATTTATCTTTTATATATAACTTATGAAAGTATTCTCAGCATAAATTTTATTCTTACATATTTAGTACTTGGAATTGTAAGATTTTCAAAGTTGATGTGTTGAGAGCTATGCAAATTTATTTTTATTCATTTTTCCTACCATTGATATATAAGACAAAAAGATTAAAAACAGAGGGTAAGTGTTTGGATATATTAATAATGAAATGCAGAAAGATTATTATCTGTTTCATAATAAATGGTTTTGTTTTTTTGCAGTGCTACAGTCTACTTTTTGCAACACGAGGGCTAATGAGACTGCGACCTACTGCTTAAAGCCAATTCCAAACAGCTGCGAACATCCATGTTATAGTGGGATTTGAACCCACAAACTCCGGTTTTGGAGGCAGCAATTCATAATAAATGATAATATAGAAAACAATAGAATAACAACTGGGTTTTTTTTCTAAGCACTTAAAATATAACAAATAAATGCGAATGAAAATTAATCAAAAGATTACAACCAGTACTTATGTATTATATTAAACAAAAAACAAGGTAATTATATCTTCTTTGTAATTTAGCAAATATATGTTGTTAGAAATACTAATTTCACTAAGAGCAGCTAAGCAGTCCTGTTGTATTTTACAACATGAGAAATGTTTTACTGATAAATAAAATTATACATAATCTAAATTCCACCTTAGGTAAGTTTGAATTAGCTTATAGTTTCCATGCACATTAGTAAATGAAGAGAAAATGCTAAAATAAAAATTTTAGCATCACAACAACAAAGCATTAAAGTTAAATAAAATTATAAGTTTTTTTCTTATTTAATTAATAAAATCATTTTTTAAGATTGCCTTTAAAGGAATTAAGTGGTTTAAGTATTTGTTCTTATCTATACATTTTTATTTTAAGGACTTGCCACAAAATATTTCACCTATAAGAGCGAAGCTTTAATTATATAGGGAAGTGAAATATAAATTCAACCATTTACTAAAAAAAGTAATTCATAACTCAGATAATTTGGAACAAGATTACTTTTAAACTATCATGCCGACAAATTTGAAGTTGAAGAAAAAGAAAAAGAAAGACCACCAACATGAAGCTACTATAACAATTTTAAAGAATTGGCAAGTTGATTTTGAGTTCATAAAAAGGCAAATACACGTGAAATGACAGTCCTCACTAATTCAATGTCCGACGAGACACTACAGAGTATAATGACATGCAGACATTCAAGAGATCTCTGACTGGGATTTCATCAGAATTATAAAGCCATCAATAACAAAAAACACTACAATATTTGTCAATGGTTTTTGTAATTCAAACAGATAGTAACAGAAAAAAGTGTCTGCTGACCGCTTAAAATGAAAAAAAATCTCTTGCAAGAATTGAAGTGTGGTCTTGTTAGAAAAAGTGAAGTTCAACTTCCTTAAATGTTGTTCATATGCAAGATTCTGAATTCCTTATCTGAAAAAGACTTTTTTTACTATAAATCAAGTTGGCTCTTTCTGAACAAAGATATCAACACCTTTAATGTATTAAGAATTCAATTATGTTCGCCAGAAATAAAAAAAAACTATACAAAATTACATGCCTAATCACAAACAAAGAAACTAAATTTTATAGTAGTATATTGTACTCTAAACATGATGAAAGCGAAAAGAAAAGCACTATAAGCAGAAAAGAAAATTGATTTTAATAGTAGAGCAATATTTTTACAGTTATTTTATCCGATATTTATGCTTAGAATAGTAGTAAGAAAAAAGCAACAAAATTCTTAGTTAGTAATAGCAGAATACCAATTTAAAAAAAAAAAAAAAATGTGCACATATAACCCTCTGATATGCAGACTTATGTTTTACTTGATAGGAGCAGAAATAAAATGGATACAAATTACATGACTTTAATGCTTGTATAAATTGTTATTGCAACTAGTTTAAGGTTTGGTTTGGTTTGGAGTGCTATGGTCTACTTTTTGCAATACAAGGGCTAATGAGACCAAGGATTACAGCTGAAAGCCGATTCTGAATGTTTATGATCATCCATGCCAGAGTGGGATTCGAACCCACGAACTCTGGTACCGATGGCCAGCACCCTAACCAATCACCCTAGTTTAAAGAAATATCTTTGTTTTATTCAAGAGAACCAATTATTTTGTAATTTCATTACATTATTATAATATTTTAATAATATTTTTTTGCTAGTTTTCTGCTTTGGGCTTTCTAAATAACACATGAAATCAAACAATATTTTAAACATGCCTATATTAGAATTAATAAGTAAAATTTTATCTATTGAGTGACAAGTAATTACCTCTTAACCTTCATTCAGTTTACAAAAGAGTTGAGCTTCCTGCTTAAAAGCTCAAAAGGGGAATTACTATAAGAAAACTGTGTGTAAAATGTGTACATTTTACCTCATTTCTCCATTTCAGAAGTTGTAATCTCTCTAATCGAAGGAAAACTTAAATGAATGTAACTGTGTGTGTCTGTATGTAACATATCAAATGATTACATTTAAAATATCTCTCAAATTCTTCTTTTTGCATTCCCTACCTTTCATATCTATTTTCCCAGCCATTAAATAAGATATTAGTGCGTTTCATGCTTAAAATAATTCAAACCGGTCTCCCAAAGCTTACACTAAAATTATTATCTCTCCACATTCCACATTTTCTATCTGTCGTTGTGAGGCAAATTTTGTAGTAGAAGATTGTTTTACCTATCCTTAAATGCTCTGCTCTTGTCAGAGAAACATGTCCATTCAATAGTCTTCAATAAAAGTAAAGTTATATCACGGACTTAATGGTACAACTGCAGAACACTTAGGGTATTCTCATTGCCCTGTAAACCCGGACAATGAAATGTATAAGAGTAATTCCCTTTGTAAAGGTGACACAAATTTTGCATGTTATATATATACACGAATGGGATATATATGTATATATACGTATACGAAACAGCCATTACATTATAACCACCCTATTAATTACATATAGGATCACATTTAGCTCTGAAAACTGGCAGAACCCTGCTTGACATCGATTCCACAAAGTATTTATATACTCAAGAGCCAAAACATTATGACCACCTGTACATTTTGTAATGAACTCCCCTGGATGGCATGAATGGCACATGGTCACCTGGAAGTTGTATTTAACTTCTGCTAGAGTTTCTGAAGAATCATTCTTCCACTAACTTCTGTGTGTGCACTGTATACTGCACTAGAAAACATGATTTGTGGGATCATGCTACTTTCTTTCATTCTTCTAATTTTCAATTCCAATGTTTTTTGACCTATTACAAATGGAGCTGCCGATGACTTGCTGTCAGTACACAGATATGGTTCGGCACCAGGCTGCGTAGGCTCATATGCAGCAATTACTCTTCACTAAAGTCTGTTACAGAATATGTATCGAAGGGCTCAATTTTAGGTGTCTTCCTCTTCAATATATATTTGCACGACAATCCCAGAAATACCATCACTTCCGTAGGTCTGTATGGGGACAACACAGATATAATAGCTTCGGCCCCACTCATAACATTCTTAGTAGCTTCATACAATCAACCTAACCACCCTGACAGACTGAATGTTAAATTGTAAATTAAAGTAAACCCCTCTAAGTTTCTAGCAATTTATTTTATACTAAAGTATAAAACTCCACCACGACTGTTCTCAACTAGGTAACCGACTGGGAAGAAACTGTAAAGTATTTGGGAGTGACTCCTGAATTAAAACTAACATGGCGAGATCACATAAATATAATATTAAGAATAAAATGATTGCAAAGCAGGAAAATTTAAAAATGCTCCCCAAAATTCCAAAATTCTGAAAGACCTTTTTGTGGAAAGAAAATTGACCATGTGTATGTCATCTGCCTAGCTCTGCTTAGACTTCAGTGTTCTCAGAAAGAGACTGCTTCGGCCATAAATATCTTGCTGGGTCATAAGTTTTTATCTACCCCCATCTATTATTGTTATTCCTCATACCATTTTCCATAACCTATTGTATATCGCCTTCCTGCCTGGGGTGGTGCTCTAAGATGACTATTTTGAGACAGATTCTATCTTCTAAATTAGCTTCGGCTTATTATTGTAGACTAGATTTCGGTATTTAGTTATATGAGGGAGATATTTAAACGAATAATTTTAAAAACAGATTTTAATGTTAATTTTCCTATTACATTCATTCTGAAGATACTTCAAAACTCATTCTAAGCTTTAAATTTGTTCATTATATCATTTATTAATCATTTTGCTATCTTAAAACTACATTGTGTTATGGTACTCATTAGGGGTATACATGCATAAGAAATCTTGTAGTTTTACTGAAATATTATTCAAAAAGAACAATGTTTTTCCTTTTGGTCCCCATCTGAGCATAACTTCTAGGTATGGTATTGGTTTTTATTATATATTCACTTTGGATTTTCATGTAATATGCTATAATATGATATACACTGAAGAGCCATTATATTACATCTTTCCCATAGACTAAACATAGGAGACTGACCACTTCTGCCTAGATTTGTGTGCCCCTGTTGTCAGACCATCTGAACTAATGGGCTCTTTGGCTGTGGTCTGGGACCTTGCTGATGGTCTGCTACTATGTAGTCTGTGATTTTAACATTGAAGGTCCTAATCCGTTGGCAATTCTAAACAGTTACCAGAAATCTTTCCCTGTTGTTGTATTGGACTTGGAAAAACTTTGAGACTGAAAGCAATTGTGCTGTGTTGAGATTTGTATATTAAGAAAATCAACCGAAAGTAAAGGTTCTAATTACTTATATTAACACTTTATTGTGAATATTATTTACATGTTAACTATTAACTGATCTGTTTTTTTTTTTTTTTATTTTCCATCATTTTTGTTTGAAAAAGCAGAAGAATTTTATTTCTTTTTGTTCACTAATGTTCTAATATATATTTTAAAATTACTTTTTCTGCTACATTTCACTACTGTATTTACATATGCTTTGCTAATAATTAACCTTTTTTATAGCAATTTTGTTTGAAAAAAAATCATAAATATTACTAAGCCATTATACTAAGCCATTTGGCAAATATTTAAATCCAGTCAACCTAATTTATCTGTTTGAATTATCTTATTACCACTTTATTGTGAATATTATTTACATGGTTTTCTAATAACTGGTATTCTTTTTTTACTTTTTATTTTTTTATTTGAAAAATCCAAAGAACTTCATTATTTTTGTTAGCAAATGTTCTAATGGATATTTTGAAATTTCTTAATATGATACATTATGTAAATACACTTAATATGATACATAAATATTCAGAAGAATTTTATTAATTTCTGTTTAGCGGATGTATATCTATCAAACCAATGAAGTTAAATCTTGAGAGGTAAGCAGTTTAAAATTCACATTTAGTAAATTATTATATCAAGCTAAATCTTTAAAGATTCCTTGTCATTTTTATACAAAAAAAAATTTATAATTAAAATTATTTCTGTGTAATATATGGTATAAAAATATTTATAATAAAGTAGTTTTTTTTTTTAAATGGGAATGAGCTATGTACAAAGTTCTATTGGCAATTTTATTCTCTGCAAGTATTTAAATCAAGTGTTTTTCATCTATATCAGCCCAGCTATTTTCAAATATATAAATTTTTAAAATATATTTTTTCTGTTAGATTAATTTTGCCCTTTATATACATCCAAAACAGACCCTTCACATAAAACAGATGAATGATATTTGCTACAATTCACCTGGATCATATAGATAAATCAGTTGACCAGTAAAATAATTTATTTATGGTTAAAATACTTATGTAATTTATTTTATGGCTCTGAGCTTAAGAGACATTGACAGTTATCTTATTTTTTTCTCTGTGCAAGTTAACATTCAGAATCAGTATTTCATCATCCTATTTATGTATGTGACTAATGTTAAAGTTCACCAACAGTAATACATTGTTTCTAAAAATTGATGCATTATTTTGTATTCTCTGACACCAATTTTGAAAAATAACAAATAATAATACATCAATTCTAGAATTGGGGTTTCGTCATGAGACTTGTCCACCAATGGAAAATAATTTTTATTCTGCAATATTTTTTAATAGCAAACTAAAATATTTTTAAATCAGTTTTATTTCAGTAATTAGTAAAAGCCTTCATGAGTAGGACCTAGTGAATCATAGACCATAAAGATCAAAAACACACCCAATCGCTTAATATACTACTCATTATAATTTTCATTTTACCGCTTGGAAATTTTGTATTATGTTCTTTGAGGTAAATGTTTCTATAATTTTTCAAAGTGTTACCATAATGGAGCTATCTTACTTGGCATTTTAGTTTTATTACTGTATACGAATATAATTAACTTCTTACATGAATGTATGTATATATTTACACACACACACACACACACACACACATATATATATATATATATATATATATATATTGTAACATTTTTTTAAATTGCTTTAATATTTCAGTTGTTTACCTTGTATGCATAGTAACATACTCAAAATCATTTTATCATTAAATCATTTTATTTGTGGGAAAATAATTTAATAGAAAAACAAATGATAGAAAAGAAATTTTATGAAACCAATTATTCAGCAGGGCAACAGTCATCTATAATTTCAAACTAAATTTGTAGTCATACTTGAATGAAATTTCTTAAACTTGAATGGGAATTTATGATGTGTATATTTATATGTATGTTTTAACACATAACTTGATATGTTGTATATGTCTAGATTAATTAGCAATATAAAGAGAAAAATCTGTGGACTTTTCTTTTTTAATGTAATTTTAATTTTTCAAGTTATTCATGAAATTAGTTTAAATTTGGCTTATGTTGAGGAGCATAAATTAAATATGCTTCAATATTTTTGAGGCAAATTTAAACAAATTCAGTATTAAAAACTTACATCATAATTTAAAACATATTTTTCAAGTAAAATGAAATTACATACAGCATTACTGATCTTTTTTATAGTCTATTTATGTATGCAAGCAAAGCTATGAATGTAAGATGTATATATGTATGTATTTTGAATGTGTGTATGTGTATGTAATGAAATTACTTTTTTATGAAATTGATTGTCTACTGTACTTTAGATTAAGACTTTTGAACCCTCCATGCAAATAAGTTTTGGCTCTATCACTGGTATCTGTAAAATAAGAAACCATTTTAAAGAATTTATTTGTCAGCTATGAACAGCCTACCTCAGTTTTACTCTTGTTCATGGATGTGCCTTAGACTTTTAAACTAATTAGAATTTAAAGTTCCTTTTACTCTCTATGATTTAATACAAGCATTGAGGATTAATGATTCATTTATCAAGGAATCATTTCATATATTTGTGCTCCTTTAAGTATTTTTTAATTTATAAATTTTTGTTTAATTTATAAGTTTTTGTGAATATTATCTACTAAAAATTACTCATATGAATTTCAGTTATACAATATACATGGTTTCTGCGCACCTGGGAAGTCAGGGAAAGTCAAGGAAAATCATGAATTTAGACAATGGATTAATTTTGTCATGGAAAGTCTTCATTTTTCAAGTAAAATGAGTAAAAGTCATGGAAAGTCATGGATCAGCTAAACTACCAATTAAAACAAACACATTGAATTGCTTAATTCTATTTTTACTTGTCATTTGGCTGAAATTACTGAGTTTGGTATTTATGTATTATCCTATTGACAATATTGCCAAGTAAAATTTGTTCACCAACGTAACTCGAACCAAGAAAGCTTAATGGGTGGGTAAATGTATATTATTCTGGTTTTTTCTTAAATTGTAGATTAAAATTTTATTAATATAATAATTATTTTTTTTTAATAAAAATTAGTTAAGATTTTTGCACAAAATATAAGTTTATCTCTAGGGATATTGTACATAAACATTATAGGGTTATCATGTTTGGCTATTATTCATGGTCACCTGGATAATACCCAAGTACCCTGAATTCAATTTGGAAACATTTTGATTGAAAAATTGTTATATGCTTAAACTTAGGTATGTAGATACAATAATTTATTTTTATATGAGTTTATTAACACTTATAAAGTAAGTTTATAGGGGGTTTTTTTAATAAAATTCTTGTTATTTCTCTAAAAGCATATATTTTATTTGTATGTACATCAGAAGTTTTACTCATACATACTTTAACAAAATATTTCTTAAGTCATGGAAAATGATCTGCTAAATCAGGGAAAGTCATGAAAAGTCATGGATTTGAAAAATTTTATTTTGGCAGATACTCTGAATATATTTCACAGTTTTAATTTATTCTTATTTAATCAATACAGTGATTCAGCTGTAAAGCAATTCTTACTTCATTTGGATAAAATAAGTGCATTTTGAAAGAAATTTATTATTAAGGATTTGGACAAGACTACGGATCTCATTTACTTATCTAAAAAAACATTTAGGGGGCGAGGTGATCGTATGAATTAACAATGTCACAAAGAAGGGAATCCAAACGTGTAAAAGATGTCTATCAACAAAACGTTTTGGATGAAGCTACTCGTCAACTACGCCTACAGAAATCTCTTGCTGCTTTAGAACAAGATAATTACCATGAGGACCCTCAACCTGACTTAGATTATCATGAAGGAGGACCAAAATTTGAGGATACTTTTGGAAAAGGAAGAAAAAAGAAACTGAAAACTTAAGCCAACTAAAAAGTTTCGAAAAAATTTCACAACTTTATTAGAGGAAGAGGAGCAATATGTCATTGAGGGTGAAACAAATTATTTAACTGCAAGAGTGCCACCATCTATATATTCACCAAGACATTTCTGTGCTGTATTGGGATTTCCATCGAATTATATATGTGTGCAGTGTGGGGCTCGATACTGTTGCATTAAATGTTACGGTATTCATAAAGATACAACATGCTTGAAGTTCACTGCTTAGAATAATTGAGTATGAAGATGATTTTTTCCACATAAAACAATAGTACATTTTTAATGTATTTCTTATAACGAAATAAGTAGAAAGACTGAACAAATTTTTATGCTTTATTTTTAAAATGATCCATTAACATTTGAAATAATCCTTATCAAAATTAAGTATCTGTATATGTCAGGAATTATAATTTGAAATATGTAATTTGATTAACCTGAAAGCAGGTACTAGAAAAAGATAAGAACATTTATTTACTTAATAACTTTTTATTTCATGTAGGTATGTCAATACTCTTGATTTTTATGATTTTAATCATTTGCATTTAATTAAAGTTTTTTATCATATAATGCAGCAATTACAGTTTTTCATTATCTGGTATATATTTTAATGATTCTTTTTCTCATGAAAATGCTTTTGTTTCTTTTAAGTAACAATACAGATACAAAATTAACTATGAACACTATTTTCTGTACTAAGTACATGTTGAGCACAATTGTTTTGCATTACTTGAGAATGGTTATTAGTTTTCAATTTTATAAAAGATATCAAAAAATAAAGCTACAAACAGATCATATGAGAAGTTATGACGATGTAAAGTGTGGGTGTGTTTAAAAATGTAAAAAGCTATTTCAATGTTTTGATTTTTTTAAATTCTTAACAGTTTTGCATTGTGTCAAACATATTGTAAATGTATAATTATTTGTTATTCAATAAATTTCTTTTTCATTTGGTTATATCAAGATTATTTCTCTCAATTTATTTTAATCTTAACTACTGTAGAAGATATAAATTTAATTAGATTATAAAATTTTTAATTTATACAGGTTTATAGGGAAATATTTCAAAAAGTAATATTAAATTTTGAGTGTAGCAGCCATATAATTTATAGTTTCTGAAGTTTTTATAAATCACAGCATTTTTGGAATCAATTAATACATATTACTAATTTATAAGTCTAATAATTTTTTAATGGTGTTCTGAATGATTAATTTTTAAAATCATTTACTGAATATTTAATATTTTATGTATTTTATACAAAATTCTAAACTGAAATTTTGTACACTTATAGTTGTATCACTTATGCACACATTTTATAAGATATGCATATTAGGAAGAAAATTTATTTTGAATATTTTATATAAAGTGTAATTTCAAATAAAAATAGAGAAAATTCATGCATGCCAGCTTGTATGATTATGCCATACATTGAATCGATATGAACTGCATTGTAAGATTGTACATTTACATGTGAAAAATGTACAGTTTGGTAATAGTTTTGAATAAGTTAATAAAGTTGTTGTAAAAAGAACAAAAATTCTGTAGTCTGCTATGAGATTATGTTGTATGCATACAAGCATTATCCATTTGCAATGCAGTATATTCTAAAAATTGTAGTTAACTAAGCAAAACGGGAGAGGATATTCAGCAGTGTACAAAAACTCAAATTACAAGTTCCATAATAAAAATTTATATATATATATATGTGAAGGGAGAGCCTCATCTCCGCTGTACTCCGATTGGACTGCGCGCGCAACACAGAGTGGCGTGACAGAGACAGAACACTCAGAACAACGATGAGAGAGAGACGGCGAAAGGAGTAGACGCATCTTTCGACCTTTTGTTTTGACGCTATTATCTAAACTTATTTTTTTCATTCGACGTAAATTTATGTATTTGTATTTGTGTAAGCGTCCGTATTTGTAATAAACGATTGTTACGTCCATGAAACCTAGAATTGCTCTCTCAATCCTAACAAATAATGGTATCAGAAGTTCTTGACGACCTACGCGCTTTTGATTTCGACGCCTTCTACGAAGATGATTCCTGACTTGGAAATCCTGCGTTTCCTTTTGAACATTTTTATTTTGCCGTTTGGACTATAAGACTGTTTGACCTGTTTTTTTTTTCCCTGGATTATTCTGATATGAACGACTTCAATTTCCCGACGACTTGACGCATGACTATTCAACTCTGGTGAGTCCGTTCCTTTGCATATTATTTTAAAAATGGCGACAATATCGCTAAATGACATTCCATCAATTTCTCGATCTTTAAAATATGGAAGTACTCGAAGTGTTAAATTATTAAATGACGTCGTGTCGGACCTACCATTTGACCGGTCGACACGTAAAAGACTCAGACAATTTACTAACTTCCCAGAAAATTTTGATGTTGTAAAACGAAAACAAAAAATTCTCGAATCCTTCACTTTAGCTGATTTTATTTGTGTGTGTAATTTCTTGCATATTGACTTTACCGGATCCGAACATATTTTGTGTGACAGAATTTTTGAATCCCTGTCTGATCTTACCTCCTTTCGAAGTACGATTGAAATTTTTTCTTCCGACGATGATATTCAAACCGAAAGTATTTCTTCTCCCACCGCTTCAAACTTAGCAGGCAAAATCATTTCCGGTGATGAATCGAAAGCGCCAATATCTGTTTCTCCCCCTCATCACAAGCTTGCTACAGCCACCGACGTTGCAGACAGTCTGTCTCAGCAATTTTCCTCTCGCGTCGACCTTTGCGATGGAAAGGAAACAAATTCTGTTCTTGTTCGTGGTGATTCAAACAATTATATGAACTTTCCAGCAGCTAGCAGATTCGGCGGTCATTCGTTTTGGTTTCTGTTACCACAGATAAGCGAAATTACACGTTCTTTTTCAGGAAAAGATGCCTATTCTGTGAACAATTTTATTTTTGATTTAGAAGAATTGTTTTCTACTTACGGTCTCAATGATGACGTACAAAAAGTTTTGATTACAAAAAAATTATTAATTGATCCAGCTCGTATTTTTGTATTGTCTTTGAAAAATATTACTTCTTTTGATAATCTTAAAGAGCACCTTAAAACTGAATTTGGCACAAAAATTTCATCCATTGATGTCCATAAAATACTTAGTTCTCGAAAATTGAAGCGAAATGAAACTGTTACAGAATATTTTATCTCAATGCGTGCGTTAGCGAGTCAAGGTAACATTGATGACGAATCGCTAATTGAGTATTGTATTTCCGGTTTACCAGACTCTCAAGCTAAACTAATTTTATATGGTTGTGTTAACATTTCCGAATTTAAACAAAAGTTACGTTCCTTTGAAAAGCTTTATTTAGCGGATGTCAAATCAGAAAATAATTTTCATCGTTCTTTTAAACCTCATAAGCATTTCAATAATAAATTCTCTACAGATAATCGTAAAAATTTTACTGAAGAAAAAAATAATCAGAATAATTTTACCTCAAAACCTCAGACTTTTGCTGGTAACACTGCACCACGCTTACCCAAATTAATGGAAAAATTATGTTACAATTGCGGTGAACGAAATCACATCTCCAGTTTATGTCCTAATAAAGACCGAGGAATGAAATGTTTTGAATGCAAACAATTTGGTTCACATAAAGCGGCTAATTGTCCGTCTAAGAAGGTACAATCACATGTTACAATTGTACATCCCCAAAATTCTACTAGTTTATTCGCCAAGACTGTAACAATCAACAATATCCAAATTTCTGCTGTTGTTGACACTGCGTCGAACAAAACACTGTTGAAGGAAGAGATTTTTAGAAAAATTGTTCCTAACTGTTTTTTAGATGAGTCAAACGTTTTGTTGCACGGTTTAGGAAATACTACGGTGAAACCATTAGGTTCATTTTCAGCTTCTATTTTTATCGATGGTTTTGAATTTCATTCTGATATTTGTGTTGTCCCGAATACGGCTTTGCAATTTCCTATGTTGATTGGTGCTGATGTACTGGCGCAAGGTGATTTGAATATTTCCCATGGTGTTGTATCGTTGACGAAGACTACTACTTTTATTGTAACCAGTTCACCAACCCACAACGTTGATCAAACTTGTATTACTTCTCGTATAAATTCCCAACAACATTCGACAATGAGTAAAAATGCACTTATTGACAATTCAGCATACCCATTTTCATATTTAGCTGATTCAGTAGATACATCGTCCTACGACTTGAGTCACATTCTAGATCCGAATCTCAAAACACAGTTGTCAACCCTGATAAATAATTACAAGCCTCGTGGAACTAAACAAACTGATTTACAAATGACTCTAATTTTGACAGATGATGTCCCAGTGGCCCAAAGACCTCGTAGATTGCCATTTGCGAAACAAAAAATTGTTGAAAAACAGATACAGGAATGGTTAGACGCTGGCATAATTGCGAATAGTTGTTCTGATTATGCTTCCCCCATCGTTCTGTGTAAGAAGAAAAATGGCTTATACCGACTTTGCGTGGATTATAGACGCCTTAACAAAAAAATAATTCGAGATAAATTTCCCATCCCGCTCATTGACGAAGCTTTGGACCAGTTGCAACAAGCCAAAGTGTTTAGCTCGCTTGATTTGAAGAACGGTTTTTTCCATGTTTCGATGAACCCTAACAGCACAAAATACACCTCGTTCGTCACCCACGAAGGCCAATATGAGTTTTTGAAAGTCCCGTTTGGTCTCTCCAATAGTCCTAGTGTCTTCCAAAGATTTGTTTCCAGAGTGTTTCGCGATCTCATTCGTGAAAAAATCGTTATCATCTACATGGACGATATCATAATACCCTCACAGGATGAAGCCGACGGTCTCCAAAAAATTACAACGTGTATTAGAAGTAGCATCGGACTTTGGTTTAATTTTGAATCTTAAGAAATGCCAATTCTTACAGCGCCGCATTGAATTTCTTGGATATGTAATCGAGAATAACACAATCAAACCATCACCGTCGAAAACACTTGCCGTTCAAAATTTTCCTTTGCCGAAGACGTTGAAACAGGTTCAAAGTTTCCTGGGCTTAACAGGATATTTTCGAAAATTCATAAAGAATTACTCACTGATTGCGCGACCTTTGTCTGATATGCTCAGAAATGACGCATCTTTCCATTTTGGCCCTGAACAACATCAAGCTTTTCTTGCCCTCAAGGATTCTCTTTCGAATCAACCAGTTTTGCATATTTTTAACCAAAATTCACCTCTAGAATTACACACAGACGCAAGTTCTTTTGGCCTTGGTGCTGTCCTATTACAAAAATCCGATGATGATGACAAGTGGCATCCCATACATTATATGAGTAGGAAGACCTCGCCACAGCAGTCAAAATATTCTAGCTACGAGCTTGAAGCACTTGCCGTTATTGAAGCGGTAAAGAAATTTCGAAATTATCTTTTAGGAAGCAAATTTAAAATCGTGACTGACTGCGCTGCTTTCCAGCAAACATTGCAAAAAAGAGATCTTACCCCCAAAATTGCCAGATGGGCAATGTATTTGGACGAATTCGATTTTGAAATTATACACCGTCCTGGAAAATTTTTACAACATGCCGACGCTTTAAGTCGAAATCCCGTTTACTTAACGACATGTCTTGATGCAGATCTTACATCACAAATCTCTAAAGCGCAAAGCGAAGATGACTACATCAAAACACTCAAAATCCTAATTAAAACCGGACAAGACTCCGAACATATACTAAAAAATAACCTTGTTTACAAAATCGAGAAAGATCGTGAATTAATTGTTGTACCCCAAATCATGCAAACTGAGATCATACGCTTAATTCACAACAAAGGCCATTTCGCAGTTGCTAAAACTCAAGACCTTTTCAGTCAAGATTTTTACATTCCACAAGCCCGACGACAGATTGAGAATGTAATTGCCAATTGTATCGAGTGCATCCTTTGTAACAAAAAACGCGGAAAGAAAGAAGGCCTTTTACACTCCATTCCGAAAGGTGACATTCCATTATCAACATACCATATTGACTTTCTAGGACCACTCCCGACGACGAACAAGACTTATCAATACATTTTCAGTGTCGTAGATGCTTTCACCAAGTTTACGTGGTTATATCCCGTCAAATCAACAGCATCCCGCGATGCAATTGAAAAGCTCAAACTGCAAAGTATTACATTTGGTAACCCATCACGAATCATATCAGATCGTGGTTCAGCTTTTACATCCTCCGATTTCGCTGAATATTGCTCCCAAGAAAACATCGATCACGCAGTAATTACTACCGGTATACCAAGAGGCAACGGCCAGGTAGAGCGTTTACAAGGAGTTTTACTACCTGTACTAGCTAAACTATCCATCGACGATCCAGCAAAATGGTTTAAATTTGTTCCCGACGTCCAAAGAATATTAAATAGTACCACCTCGACGACCACGCATTTTACCCCATTTGAGCTAATGATTGGAATCAAAATGAAAAATAAAGAAGATTTACGTATCAAACAAATATTGGACGAAGAGTATTCAAACATCATCATGCAAGAAAAACATAACCTCCGAGACACAGCAAGAAAAAATATTCTCGAACATCAAAAGCGTTCCCAAATTCAATACAACAAACGTCGAAAAAAACCAAATACTTACAAGATTGGTGACACAGTAGCTATTCAAAAAACACAATTTTCGACTGGTTCCAAATTGTACTCAAAATTTTACGGTCCCTACGAAGTTACTGCAGTGAAGACAAACGACAGATATGATGTGCGAAAGCTAGGTCAACATCCCGGACCCAATACTACATCGACCGCAGCCGATCATATGAAGCCTTGGCCTCACATTTCATCATCTTTTCCCACCTGATTTCAACAACGACTTGTGACTGATCTACTGTTGACGACTTGCACAAATTTTGGACTTTCTTTTTTTTTACCAGTGACATTTGAGCTATTCTTCTGAGTGCACTTGCTGTTTGACGTTGCAGCTATCGACGGACATTTTTTTTTCCTGAACATTATTCTTTTTCTCTTTTGTTTTCCTTGTGTTTTCTTTTTATTTGCAGATGTTGACGATTGTTTTCTTTCAAGTCTTGAGGGTCCAAGACTCCTCAGGATGGTCGAGTGTGAAGGGAGAGAACACCTCATCTCCGCTGTACTCCGATTGGACTGCGCGCGCAACACAGAGTGGCGTGCCAGAGAGAGAACACTCAGAACAACGATGAGAGAGAGACGGCGAAAGGAGTAGACGCATCTTTCGACCTTTTGTTTTGACGCTATTATCTAAACTTATTTTTTTCATTCGACGTAAATTTATGTATTTGTATTTGTGTAACCGTCCGTATTTGTAATAAACGATTGTTACGTCCATGAAACCTAGAATTGCTCTCTCAATCCTAACATATATATATATATATATATATATATATATATATATATATATATATACATATACAAATATACATATACATATACATACATATATACATATATATATATACATATATATATATACATATTATATATATATATATATATATATATATATATATATATATATATATATATATATATGTATATATAGGTATATGTATATATATGTATATATATATATATATGTATATATATATATGTATATATATATATATATGTATATATATATATGTATATATATGTATATATGTATATATATATATATATATATATATATATATATATATATATATATATATATATATACATTCAGATTTCAGAGGAATATGAAGATAAACAAATTATTGAGAGTGTACCAGATAATTCTCAGCCAAAAAACAAACCCTGTTTTTATCTGCCTCATGGGGTACTTTACAATTCTGGAAAATTGAAAATGTCACTGATCCCGTCATATGAAGGGCTATATGTTAGTATGTAGCAGTGGCGTACGCAGAATTTTTTCAAGGGGGGGGGTTCATAATTTTAAAGGGGGGGGTCATAATTCTAAAAAATAATCGCCCGCATAATTTCTACTAAAATTTTTATTTTGCCATTTTCTCTGAGCTCAAGGGGGGTGGGGTGGGGTGTAGCCGAACGATGGCCGAATAGTTAGGGTGCTGGCCTTCGGAACCGGAGTTCGTGGGTTCGAATCCCAGTATGGCATGGATGTTCCTAGCCGTTCGGAATCGGCTTTAAGCAGTAGGTCCCGGTCTCATTAGCCCTCGTGTTTCAAAAAGTAGACCGTAGCGCTCCAAACCAAACCAAACCAAGGGGGGGGTGTTGAAACTCCCTAACGTACCCCCTTGCGTACGCCCCTGGTATGTAATATATAAACTTAACAGTGCCTCAGAACACTTTAAAATCATTTTTAACAAGGTTAAATATTCTTTTTAGCCTACGAATTACACGTACGAGATTTTTACAGTACCTAATGGCAACGATTTTAGTTAACAGCGATACATGAAATCGTCACTTCAAATCTTTAATTCTCTAACTTCTATTTTTTTCAAGATGGCAATAGCAAGCCTCCCCCTCACTTCCTATCTGTTAATTTGAAAGCGATCCTCATCTCCCCTCGTGTTAGAAAAGAGGGAACACATTCTTTTAATCCAACATAATGCAACATCGATGTACCTTCAACTTGTTCCATACACGTTGAGATCGGAAGAAATGAATTGTGCGATTACGAACCAGAACGTGGACCTCCGCAATCATTACGGGATATTTATTTCACTTAGAAAGGAAAGGTCACCGAATCAGAGGGAGAACAAAAAGTAATTCTGATTTAGTGGGGAAAATTAAGATACCAACTAAAAACAAAATGGATCGGGTGTT
>JAGEOH010000727.1:0-22500 GCA_032207245.1 Pardosa pseudoannulata | reverse complement strand
ACATATATATTTGTATATATATATAAAATATATATAATATATTTTATATATATATATATATATTTATTTTTATTTGTTATTTATATATTTGTTTATATATTTCAATATAAAATAGAAAAGTACTAAAAATTTTAAAATATTTCGATCTGTTGAGATTTAACTGAATAACTAAATTTACGCTCAAAAACCTCCTTTTCGGTACAATTTCCTCTGCGAAATGTATCAGCACACATGTGTTAAGAGTTGTATGACACTTTAATAATAGATTAGGTATTTATGTGATAATTTTCATTTAATAGTCGATTATTTTCTATAAATTTTCTTTTCATAAAAGTCTAGGAGTGTTTTTCTTGAACTCATAAATATCTAGCGTTTAAGTTATGTATCTTTGAAAATTAAGAAGTTTGTTCGTTTGTGTGTTTGTTTTTTTTTTTATACATAACCGCAATCGATTCGCTATATTTTGAACATCATTCATATGTACTGCAAATAATTACTGTCAGTTTTACAACCTTTTGTATCATATTGCTTAATATGACAAGATAAATTAAATTTTAGTAAAAATATGGTCAATAAAGATAAACATTATTGAGCGTGTACCAGATAATTTTCAGCCAAAAACAAACCATTTGTTTACTGATTCCGTCATATGACGGTCTATATGCTAGTTTTTTAAAATAATTTTTGAAATATCATTTATTACATAGAAAAAACACTGTTTGTAGTTAACATATACATTATAGCTTTTAAGAGAAAAGTATGTGATATGTAAAGTCATTAGCACTTTGACTGCTATTTCTATAATATGTGATATCCATATTTCCGTTGAGACACTGGCTATCCGTATATGATAGCCATGGTTTTTTTTTAACACTTCAGGCCATGGCTATCAAAGATATTATCAGTTACATGAAAATCGTATTGGAGCTTGACTGTTGGGCTCCCTACGATGTGTTAGGTATACGTGGTTTGTGCAAATTGGTATATGTGACGATTTTATGAGTTAAGTTTCATGAAAAATTAAATATTTGGAACATGCAACAAAAAAGGGAATATATATAAATAGAGAGAGTTTGTTTTGAAATATTGTTTTTATATATAGTTTTATGTTGAAAAAATACAAATTACACAAAAAAAAAGTTTGGCCCCTGTGAACATTTGCAATTTTGACTTGGCAGTCAAAGTGTTAGAAAAGTAATAACATATAAGTTCGTCACCGTATAATTTAAAAATTGAAAACAAAAAAATTAAAATAAAATAAATATATAAGAGTTAATGTAGTGTGTGAAAATACTACAATATTCTTTTTATATTAATTCATTGCATAGATAAATGTCAAATATTGAGTTATGTAAGATTTAAACATGCAAGCAATTTTATATATACTCTCCAAAAAAGAAAAAAGAGAAACGAAGATGAAGCAAAGTATTGCCAATCAGTATATTTTAAAAGATGGAAAAATTTATAGGCAAATAATCAGGGACATAATCACAAAGAAGAAAAAAATACCAGATAAATAAACTCAACATTTTGAACACTATTATTACGTATTACTGTATATACAACATACTATTTGAACATACTCCTTTTATTAGGACGTACAAACAGGATTATTTGTTACTTTTGTATACTGTGTTACGTAGTATTCTCTTTTACTAAACATACTGCTGCCACCGAAACAAAATTTATTCATAAAAACGAAAATAAGGCACGCGTAATCATTGAGTAATATTTTTCTTCGTAAAATTTGATTGACGTACGAAACAGCTGTTGCCATTTTTTTGACCGGGATAATACCGGTGAAAAAATACAGTGTAGGCTTTTTAAAGTTTGACAAAACGGATATTAATAATTTTATTTTTTCGAAAAGGAGGATAGTCCATTAATTTGCTATGCTAAATTTGTCAGGTTTAGAAATAATTAATAACAATTTTATAATGCGAATTAATTTGAGCGTCGGGTAAAAGAATATGAAAGTAAGATTTAAAAAAGTAATAAATGATATTGAATATGAGAGGAAAACACTATTTCTATGCATATATAGTTTATATCTGTATCTATAATAATATATTGTTATATATTCACGTATATCTTGTGACATGCATGTAATATAACAAAATTATTTATTAATTATTAAACAAAACGGCCCAATTTATAGTTGATTTAAAAATATTTTACAATTTTAGGATATACAGCTTTAAAACAGGACAATATCTGTCTAGTCGATATATATATATATATATATATATATATATATATATATATATATATATATATATATATATATATATATATATATATATATATTATATATATATATATTATATAATATTTATATATATATATATTAAATATTTATATTATATATATATACATATATATATACATATATATATACATATAATATACATATATATATACATATAATATACATATATATACATATTATACATATATATATATATATATATATATTTAGACATATATATATATATATATATATGTATATATACATATATATATATATTATATATATATACATATATATACATATATATATTTATAATATATACATATATATTTAATGTATATTTATATATAAATGTATATATATATGTATATTTTGTATATATGTATAATATATGTATATAAGATAATGTATATATTTATATATATATATATATATGTATATATATATATATATATATATATATGTATATATGTACATAAATATATATAACATATAAAATAATATATATATATATATATATATAATATATATATATATATTATATATAAATATATGTATATATATATACATATATATGTATTATATGTATATATATATAAATATATATATATAGTACATATATGTTTATATATATATATATATATATATATATATATATATATATATATATATATATATATATATATATGTTTATATAATATATATGTATATATATATATATAATATATATATAAATATATATATATATATATATATATATATATATATATATATAATATATATATATATATATAATAAATATATTATATATATGTGTGTATTTTTTTAATAATATATCAAAATTAATATTTCCTTAAAATTTTCTTTAATAAATACCTATAAAATTCCTCCTTTCATATTTTTTCAAAACCTCCTCTCTCCCATTCTAATTCCTTAAAATCTTTTTCCCAGCCTCAAAATGTCTTTATGAAACTAGTGAGATATTACGCAAATAATTTTATTTTATATATGTCTTAAACAATTTTGGTAATTTGTGACATTTAAAATTTAATCATAGATTAATTTGTTGTAATGAAAATTTTATCACCGGTATTAACAACAAATTCTTGTTATAACAGTCTAGGAATCTATTCCACAGACTAATACAAATGTAAAGTTTAAATTATATATCTTTGAAAATGGAGAAATTTGTTCGTTTGTGTGATTTTTTATACATAACCACACCATTTGAGTAAATTAATCCAATGTGATTTTAAACTGCAATCTCTGTATAGGGAGACTTTAGAAAAGTATGATGATAAACAAATTATAGAGCGTAACATCTGATTATTAGACAAAAAAGAAAACAATTTTTTTGTGCCTTCTAGGATACTTTACAATTCTAGAAAATTAAAAATTTTACTAATCCCGTCATATGACGGGTTAAATGCTACTCAGTCTATACTGTTATTTACAGAAATATAGTTCTAGGTAGTCTTCTGAATTCAGTATTACAGCGTATTCTAGAACTAGCAAGAAATTTCATTTATTATTAATTTAATTACTAGTTATCAATTTTTTGCAGTGTCCAACTTATCAGTTCAATATGCTATCATCTGAAAAGTCTATTTTATACGATTAATTTTAAAGAAAGCGATAAAAGAAAATTATGTATAACCCATAATAAATACCATTGTATGTTGTGCATAAAAAACTGAACGAGTGAAAAAAGTGCATCATTAAATATCTTTTAATCAAAACTGAATCAATAAAAATTATGTCAAAGAGGAAGTATTTTTAAATTATATGTATCACAAAAACGATAAATTGTAAATAATTTGAGCAGATGTTTCATTTTGTCAATAAAAAATAAAATTCTAATATTTTGTTGCTATTTTATATTTTATATTTTTTTTAAAGTATAATGATACTAATTATTCGATTGTTAATTTTTCGATACTAGCAATTTTCAGAAAAATGAAATAAAAAATTAATAAAAAAAAATATGAATTGTGTAACAATAATGACTATTCTTACATTAAATATTGAACTATTTAAACATGTCTATATTACACAAGGACATAGATGCAATATATGAAAACTATTTAACTTTAATATTTCCGTTAAAAAGAACCTCTCTTTCATTCTAATTCCTTAAATTCTTTTTCCCAGCCTCTGAATATCTTAACCACTTCCCTGTTTTGCCCGTACGCTGTACGGGCACAGCTTTCGGGCCTTTACTGATTTGCCCGTACGGCGTACCGGCAACCTGATTTCTATTTTGCTTGCACTGTTTCGGCCATATGTTTTCCAATTTTAGTAACAAATTATTCGTATATATGACGATTTTTATCCAGTAAATGATAGTTTGCAGTCTATTGTATTTTCTACTCTGATTGGTTCAAAAGTGCTGGTTTTTTCACGTTTTGTATTAGAAGACGAATTGCTATCTTATAGTGTATAGCTTTCTGGTTATATTTTACTAACCGCCTGATAATTTTATTGATGTAAGAGTTCAATAATATATTTTTACTTTTAAATAATGGAATTTCAGACGTATGGAGCTAATTTTCTTGTGATTCGAACTGTGACTCGGAATCAGAAACTGAATTATCTGTAAATGATGTTTACTAGATGACCTGGATAGTAGTGACTCTGATGGCAGTACAGATGGAATCAGTCAAGCAAGACAATTTTTTAAAATTAATTGTGATATCCTTTAGATCCGTCTCCTAGATTTGCTTTCACTGGAATTCCAGAAATTAACTTGGATATCGATGAGACTAAAGGTAAACTTCAGTTCCATGATGCTTTCATAGAAAGAAAAAAGTTGTAATAAATGCTTAAAAATATTAGAAATGTTAATTTTAATAACATATCTTTACTTAAAATGTAAAATGAATAAAAAAAATGCAATAAAAAATGTGACATTTTTTGACCGAATTCTGGAAAAAAACTGTTAAAGGGTTAATCAAAGGAGCGTTCTAGACATAAAATTCTTTCGATACATTTCCCAATGCTTTCTATCCTTTAGATGTAAATGTTTTGTCTATTTAACACTTTTTTTGCTGTCGCTTGCAAATATCTCCTCGTTTTTTACTGATCTTAACAGTTAAATTCACTGACTAAGTTTCTTGTTCCTTGCTAAAATTTTTTCTGTCTTCGCTCTTATGTGCACCTTTGCTCGAGTATAGTGATTTTTGTGCCTTTCTTTTGTCTGTCGTTGACTAGTAAAGATGTCCATTTTAGCAGCTTTAAAATAAAGTTTTAATTAGACTTGTGCTGTTCTCTTCAATGTGGCTACACCGCAACGTTCGTTATTACTAGCTTGATCTCTTAGCTTGATTAGGCTTTCTCCTATGTGTATATATTGTCACGAAGAATCGAATGAACACACCGCTTAACTTAACAGAAGAATTTATTTAAGCTAAGTAGTAATTCGCAACTTTACAAGATCAGACAGATGCCTACAACTAGTGGGTATCAGCTCTTATACCCAATTAGAATATTTGAGAAATAACTAATTTATATATTAAGAAAGATCTAGAATGTTCGAGAACATAAAGCAAGAATAAACAACATTTCTAAATTAAAAATCCATACTTTGGATATCATGGCGACCATCGAACCCACTGTCTTCGGGTGTGCATGGCGTGCTTTGACCATTCGGCCACTGAGCTCGTTGACTAATATTCTTTATGCGGCAATATATACATATTAGACATATTTACACATACATATATGTAATATATTAAAATATTTAACTCTAAATTTCTTTAAACCTCCTCTCTTATTCTAATTCCTGTAAAATATTTTTCTCAGTCTAAAAATTTATTAATCAAAATTCTCGGCTAAAATTCTTTATGCAATTAAAGCTTTCTATTAAGTAAATTTTGCTATTCAACATGTTTTCCAGCTGTCGCCGGCAAATTGCTCTTTTTTCTGATCTTAACACTTAATTCATGAGTAAGTTTCTTCTTTAGGGAAAATTCTTTCTGTCTTCGCTTTGGGTGAACCTTTGTTAGCAGAGTGATTTCTATGCCTTTCTTTTGTCTGTCGTTGACTAGTAAGATGCCCGTTGCAACATTAAATAAAGTTTTAATTAAACTTGTATTCTATCACCGTGGCTACACCGCATTGTTTGTTATTAATAGCGTGAGCTCTAGCTTGATTATGCTTTCTCCTATGTGTATTTTTATAAATATATACATATTTACACATACATACATATATGTAATATATAAATTTTTTAAGTCTAAAAAATTTTCTTTAAAAATCCTCTTATTCTAATTCCTTAAATTATTTTTATAAAATTCTTAATAAAGGAGTGTTCTCGTGAAAATTCTTTCGATACAATTCTCAGTTTTTATCCTATAAAAGTAATTTTTCTATACAACATTTTCCAGCTGTCCTGCAAATAGTTCGTTTTTCTATCTTAACATTAATTTGCTGAGAAGTTCTTTTATAAAATTCTTTTCTGTCTTTACTCTTGGGTGTGCTTTCGAGCTAGTGATTTTTGTGTCTTTTTTCGTCTGTGTTTGACTAGTAAAGATGTTCGTTTTAGTATTAAATAAAGTTTTAATTAGATTTGATTATTCAATGTAGCCCGACTGCATGTTATTACTGCCAGATGATAGTAAGAATAGCTACATAATTTTAAACTAGGGCAAATAATTATTACAAAATATGTAATGATATTTTAACCTAGATGTTAAATAGAACTGTGTTTTAAAATAAATTTCTTGATTCTATCCTAAATTTAACATTCAAACTACTTTGTTTCCTTCTAATTGTTGTAACTTTGGCGACTTTGCATACACCAAAATAATTTTAAATTTTAATAACTGGAAAAGTAATAAAAAAAACGTGCAGTGGTATCATTAGGGCATGCGATTTTTTTTAAACAGAAAAAAACTATATGGGTAATTCCATACCAAATCAACACAAGGTTTCTACCTGACCCCCTCCAATTTTGATTAAATTTGGTATAGTAAGTGACTTCATGGTAATAAAGAAAATCCCCAAATCTTATGTTCAAATAATAATTGGTTTGGGAGTTATAAGGCTTTAAAGTTGCCAGATTTGTCTAAAAAAAGACACTATCGGCATACCTTTAAATTACACTTGCTACTCACCTAATTAAGCTAGAGATATGTGCAAGGTGTTATTTTAAACCTTTTTTAATGGGCTTTCATATGATATACAACACATGATGACTTGAAAATTTTTTTAAAAATTTAAATTTAAATTAAAATTTAAAATTTAAATTTCTCAAAAAGCCAAGTTTTTAAAATTTTGAAAAAAATCTCAAAAATTGCTCATATTATTGTTAATTAATCCTCAAAGTTTCATGTTGGGATCATAATGGGATCACAAGCTACAAAAGTTTTTTGTTTGATATATTTACTATTGCAATAACGAAAATGAGAACATGCATTCATTACTTTTAATCTAACTCATCTGTATAGGATGGCATTAATGTTTACACACTACCTTATCGACATATACTCTAGTAAATAGTACATTTAACATTTGTGAAGATTTTAGAATGAAGAAAAATTATTAAAGTGCATTACTTTTGATGGATGGTGCTACTTATTTAGTTGAAACTGGTAGAAAGCTTTATGTGTTTTGAGAATTTCTACTTCAGAAAGAATATACATTGGTCCTGTTGGAGTTAAAGGATCCACCTTACACATAACATCTGAAATTGGAATCCATAGTACATCTGGCTTATATAGATATAAAAAAAGGTGATGGTCCAGATGAGTGAAGGAATGTCACTTTTACCTCTTCAGAGTTTTTCTCTTCTTTCTCTTAACATAAATGTAAGCCACCAGTTGCAATTATAAACAGCAGTAATATAGCCATTTTTATCAGCAAATAGAAGCTTTTATTGTGATGCTATCGCAGTTTGCATCAATAAATCTTGTGAAAAGGAAAATGTCTTCTCAAAGACTTTTGTTTTTGATTCTGTGGGTATAAAAGCATGATATTTCTGAGTCCCAGGAATTGCAAAAGCATTTTTAAATTGGTCATCTAGAAATATAGCTGTAGAAACATGTTCTTCTTGGGTTGAAAAACAAAATGTATTCCTGTGATGTTTTCCTGTGCCCAGTTAAAAAGTTGTTGTGGTGTAAGTATTTGATTTTTATATGGTCGTTGTAGGCTTGCTCAAGCCGCTAACTCTTGAGTGTACCTCCTACCCCATCACAAGGTCCTTTACCATGAGCAGTTGTCCAAAAATGCCATTCTGCCTCAATGCCAAAATCTTCCTTATGTAAGCATAAATTGGCAAAGTTTTTCTTATTTATATATTGTGCAGATGACCCATCTGAGAAATAAAATATTTTCCTTGCACTTTTTTTAAAATTCTGTCTTAAAAAAAGTAATAAGCTTCTTTTGAAAACAGTAAACTGCTACTGTATTGGGCTCCAAACAGTCTTAAATTACAATGTATGTAAAGTGGTCAATTCCAAACTTCCCTTTGTAATATACAACAAATGGGTGAGTTGTAGATTGAACATTAGTCCAGTGGCAGCTCTGGGCCTCCTCCTGTATAACAAATAAGTAATTTTCAGCAAAATCAAGAACTACAAACTCTGAATCTTTTAAATTTCCTTTTATATTGTTTATAAATGAATTTTGTTGTTTCACCACAAAGTAATGATAAACTTTTTCTCACAAAATAAGTCAATAAATTCTGATGCTGACTTTTGTATTGTTTCTAAAGAGCTCCTATCAACAGAAATCCACTGATTGAAAATGACCTTTTCCACCATATTTTCATCGAATGTTTCATCAAGTATGGTTTTTAATTATGTAGTCCCAGAACATGATGTACACTCTCCCATGTGGCAGCTGACTGATGCTGGATTACAAATCATCATAGCAAGGCAGTCCTTGTATGTGTTAATTTTTCCATGTGTTAATGGAAGCTAATTTGGTATTTTATAGCTTGTGATCCCATTATAATCCCAATGTACTATGTCACAATGTATGAAGCCAGATGTACTATGAATTCCAATTTCAGATGTTATGTGTAAGGTGAATCCTTTAACTCTAACAGGACCAATGTATATTCTTTCTGAAGTAGAAATTCTCAAAACACATAAAGCTTTCTACCAGTTTCAACTAAATAAGTAGCACCATCCATCAAAAGTAATGCACTTTAATAATTTTTCTTCATTCTAAAATCTTCACAAATGTTAAATGTACTATTTACTAGAGTATATGTCGATAAGGTAGTGTGTAAACATTAATGCCATCCTATACAGATGAGTTAGATTAAAAGTAATGAATGCATGTTCTCATTTTCGTTATTGCAATAGTAAATATATCAAACAAAAAACTTTTGTAGCTTGTGATCCCATTATGATCCCAACATGAAACTTTGAGGATTAATTAACAATAATATGAGCAATTTTTGAGATTTTTTTCAAAATTTTAAAAACTTGGCTTTTTGAGAAATTTAAATTTTAAATTTTAATTTAAATTTAAATTTTAAAAAAAATTTCAAGTCATCATGTGTTGTATATCATATGAAAGCCCATTAAAAAAGGTTTAAAATAACACCTTGCACATATCTCTAGCTTAATTAGGTGAGTAGCAAGTGTAATTTAAAGGTATGCCGATAGTGTATTTTTTAGACAAATCTGGCAACTTTAAAGCCTTATAACTCCCAAACCAATTATTATTTGAACATAAGATTTGGGGATTTTCTTTATTACCATGAAGTCACTTACTATACCAAATTTAATCAAAATTGGAGGGGTCAGGTAGAATTTGTTCTAAAATTGTGTTGATTTCACATGGAATTCAACCCTAAATTTATCAATAATAAAATATATTTACAAAATGAATCAGAATAAATGAAAAATATTTTGAGGAAGGATTTTACTTGCAAAACAGAACAATGCTTCATATAAGGTGTATGTTCAAATTATGTAATGTAAATTCGCTGTCATTTAAAACATTGGTGTATAAAAATGCTATTCATCATAAAGACAAAAATAAGTTTGGAAATGCCAAGTGCAATTTTTAACTACATTATGAAATTAAATCTGAAAATAATTTATGCAAGTTTAAAGAATAATTATAAATGAATATGTATAACTTAATTTCCAAAAAATCAATTATAAAAAAAAGATTTAATAAAATTAATTTCTGCTTTGCTAAATTATTCTTATATAAATTCTTTAAGCAACTTAGCTTCGGTTCTACTGTCCCTCACGTGACTAACTTTTAACACAACCATTGGCTGGCTCACTTGCACTACTATAAAAGCGAACGTAAAACGTCTCGGAGGAGAGTATCAGGGATGGATTGTCTTAATAAACTTGATATTTTTATTTCAAAATTTTCCTTTTGAATATGTCTGCATTAGAGATACCATTCTAAATTTGTTATGGCTTAAAATACCCGTTATATATAAATATATATATATATATAATAAATATATATATATATATATATATATATTATATAATATATACATATATATATATATATTATTAAATATAATGGGTGTATCTAATAATTACATTATATTTATTACAAATCTAGTAATTAAATTATTAGATTTACAATAAAAATTAAGGACGAAGTAGGAAAATTAGGAACTACAGAATGAACAGGCATATCGAATAAATTTTTCGGGAGATCGAAGAAATTAGAAACGATAGGGTATGCATGCATTGGAGAGCGCAAAAAGTTCATTTTACAATGTTGAAATTTCGAAATTTAAATTTCGACTCTTTACGTAAATGCTGAAATTTATGTGAAAGGTCGAAATTATCAAAGTCAAGTGATAGCGTCAAATAACTCTGATGACAAACAGACATACCTGTCAATCACATATGGGGTATTTTACTTGAGGTAGATTAATTAGGAAGTAGAAGAAAATGTTACGGGTGTGATTAAGGAGTGCGGTTATGCTTACAAGGATGATATTACAAATTTAGAAACATTTCCAAATTACTAATGTCACATTTGTCGGTCAGATTTATGTAGCTACAGAATTATGTGCAGACAACGATATACATTGTTCAACAAGCAAAAAAGACAGACAATAGAAGATAATGCTGCAAATCGATAGATATCTCGCTTTACCGTTATCAACAGACTGCACATAAGCCGTATATTTGCACGACAACCAATACAGTGTGTGGTGCCTTTAACACTTGCTCATCGCGTTTTATGTGCTGCAGATAACACAACAAGACATACCAGCAATGTAGTCAAGTGCTCTTTGAGAGTGACAGCCACTTTAATCAAACTCCAGACGTAAGCATATTTGGAGATAGCGGAGAACATGTAATTATCCCCTCTAACGTCATCGGAAGGGAGACGTATGGAGGTCAAGGAATTCTCGTTTAGGGAGGCATAATGCTTAGTAGCTATACTGACTTCTATCTCTTCTAAGAAAGTTCAGAGATTCTACAGAGATTCATCTTCCACACGTCTTTTCAGAGGTGATTTAGGTCCTGAGTTATCTTCATGGACTACAACGCTGCCTCTCATTGAATAGGAGCTATCGCATATTATTGGGAAACTGAATCTATTGAATGATTGGATTGGTCTGCAAGGTATCCTGACCTAAATCTATTCGAACACTCTTGTGAACCGTTTCTCAGCTCATCGCTAGCCTCCATCGACGACCATGCAGTTGCAAGTACCGCAAGTGTAGAATACTACACATAGAGAACTCCATGACAAACTCGTAATTAGCCTGCACTGACACTTCATATCCTGCTTTTTAATCAAGGATGATTATATTTCCAACTAAGACAAATTTTTCTTCCCAGTCATCTGCAAATCTGGACATTTCTGTCTTGTATATAGGTGTACTCGAAGATAACTTATCAAAAAGTTCAGTGTATGTTTTGAATTATGCTTTTCTTAACTTTTCCCATACTCTAACAAGCTTAGAATGATATGGCTCTAATTTAATAACTTCATATACTTCTGGGCTATTTGGTACAAAAAAATATATTTCGCCCTTAATTTACGCACATCAGTTCACTTTTACGTTATTAATTTTCACCTTTCACCGTGTTTAAATAAGCTAACTTAAAAATAAAGGGAGTAGCATGGATTGAATTTTATATGTGCATTTTATACCAAAATTTTAGATCTATTACTAATTTTTGACATAAGCAAAATTTGAAGCTCTGTAAAATTTGTCTTTTTCAATCGAAGTCTGTTAAAGCGAACCCAGCATATAACAGACAAAAGGTTTGTGGTCAACACTCTCCTATGGTCATGCCAATTAAACTGTAACATTTAAATCTTAATTGATTAAACATTTTGGTTAGATGAATTTTTTTTTTCTCAATATATTCTCAAAATTATTAAATAAGTTATTTTTAAATATGTTGTATTAGACAAATTATGTCATAATTTCTTTGAAAATAGGGATTACGTTTTTATTAAAACAGAGTTAACTTAAAGATAATTATTTATTCTGTTCAATTTGTCATTATAGTAAATTTAATAAGAAATTAGTAAAAATTTATTATTAAATTATTTAATTGACATGCTTATTTTCAACTAGTTAAAGAAAATGGATTATTAAAGTCATTAGGTATTTTTGATTATCAATTTTTATGATACTATTAATCGACCTAGTAAGAAATGAGAAAATTTTCTATTTTTCTGTTATTCCTTATGTCTTAAATTTCTTGATAAAGCAAATAGAATCTCCCTTCGAGTTTAGCTGTACATAGGCAGTGTAGGACTAAACTTGCAGGAGGATAGACGATTTTTAATTTTCTTAAACAATTTGAAATATACAAAAAAGAAACACTGAATGTTTTATAACATTTTGTAATAAGTTTTGGCAATATATAAAAATGTATTATGTAATAAGCTCTGTTGAACTTTCCCGAAATGAAAATTTGGAATTTCAATATTTTTTCTCCTATCCAGAGCAAAAAATTACTAATCTCTATCTCCATCGGAATATAAATTTTCTGTTGCTAATATCTTGCTCCAACGCAGGAGATGGGGGAATATTTAGAGCCGTGCATTCAGGGCATAACTAAGTTTCAGCATAGGGAGACGAAATTACATTCCGCTGCCTTTCTTGTAAATTGGACTCGAATGATTTAGTTACAGAGGGGTTGGATCTCAGGGCTTGAAGGTATTGAACAGAATGCTCACAAAAGGCTTTGCAGGTCTCAAGCCTATCATCGTCTTGATTAAGCTCGTAGACCAATCCATAGATTCCAGAAAATGTAATACAACTGGAATTGACACTGACGTTAATGGATTTCTCTAAAGCAGGCCTATGCAACCCTAAAGGCTCTGAAGCCTGCAAGGGAAGTCCCTCTTATACTGGCGGGTCGAAGTCTATGTATGTATATACCTGTATGCATATATTTAAGGTAAATATTGAAAACAATACACTATTGTAAAATTTTTTATACTTATTACTCATAAATTAACAATAGAGAAATTGAAATTTATAATTGTTCATGAATAGCTATAATAATGAATAGTAAATTGATCGAATAGTATTATATTTACTATGAGAAATGCAATATTTCTTTCAATTATAAGTTTTATGAATCCGCCGTGGACCGCTTGGGGTACATGGACTGTCAATTGTCCATGCTTCAACTAAAGGGGTTTGGGCAGATAAAAATTGAGTATTTGATCATTTGCAATAAATCTTACTTACTGAGAACATATTTTTAAGCTTCTTAACGCTTTGTTTAATTTTTTTTATAAATACCTCTTGCCTAACGATAGCCGGGTAGGCAAGTCTCTACCTGTCTTTATGGGAGTTTATAGATGTTTCAATCCCATTGAAAGTAAATATATTTACTACTTCCATAAATTGATTTTAAGAAGTTGGTCCCGACATAATGAGGCCTCAGGCAAATAAAACTAGCTGTAAAATTTCAAAACAAATAAAATTAAATAAGAATCCACGATCTTGACCAAATTATGGTTATATTATACATTATATTAATAGTATTCAAAGTTATTTGTTTGTATAAAATATAATGTAATCATAAAACCTTATTCACTAAAAGTATATATATATATATATATATATATATATATATATATATATATATATATATATATATATATATATATGACTTGGACTAGTAGTTAAGGCAGGAAGACACATTTGATTTCATATATAAAAGCTTCTTTATTGTAATCCTTCTGTCCATGGTTATGCCATTTAGAAATTCTTTGTTCTCATACTTTACCACAACAAGCTTGGAGGATGTTATCAGCCCGAGTTCCATATCAGAACTGTCCTTTTTGGCGTCGCTACCTAAGCAAAATTCCTATGTGTACTTCCGCGTCGGTTTCTTTACTCTGTATAGTTCCGTTCGAGGGTGTCTTTCTCTTATTACGCTATCGTTTTTTTTAATTATAACTCGCTTATTTCTGAATCCCCATTTTTAAACATGACACACACACACACACACATATATATATATGAATATATATATAATCTCATCTTATTACTTATTATTATAGAATGACGGATGTTACTCGTTGGCGACAGAGATCAATGCAATAATGCTACTAATGAATTTTACCATGTAACAAAATAGGATAGCCAGAACAAAACACAGTAATTTATCTAAAAATAAAATAGTTCATAAATTGTTTTAAAACATATTATGCATAAAAAAATGAAATATTCTATTTAGAAGCCATCAGGAATGTTGTACGAAACCGAGGGCTGAAATAAAAACTTAGTTAGCCTTCCAAGTTATTACTAATGATTGCTGAATTTTGGTTCCCTTATTAACTTATCAAGGCAGGTTATAAGTTTAATATTGCTTTATGAAAATTTTATGGAATTTAATGTAATTATAACATACTAAAACTAATTAACTATTACTAATAAACATAACTAATAAACTATACTAAACATATAAATAGTATTCTCATAAGTCAAATTTGTTCAAAATTTAAATAGTTTTCGAAAGGTACTAAAAGATGACGTGCTGTCACTAAATACTTATACCCACACCAAAGGCTGAACAAGAAGCAAATATCATTATACTAGCATAACCGTAAATTCCCTTATAGAAATCGATATTAAGAAAATCTATTGTCTCAAAAAATTCAATAATAAGCTGTGTGTATCGCTTTTTCTCATCTACTAACAATGTTAAATTCAGTTATATTGTTGTTTCATGTGATAGGATGGGAAGAGGTTTTAACAGCGACACTGACTTGCAAAGACCGGTATCAAAGAATGACTGCAATTTTTTTTTACTTTTATAGCCACACCGTGTGGATTTGTATAAAATACAATCAAAGAAACTAATAGCCTTTTTTATATAGATAACTTTGTGGAATACCTGTAAACTAGTTTATTTATACGCTACTTCTTTTTGTAGCTCGATACGAGGATACAGAACAGATGTTTTCTTTTATATTTAATTTAGTATGTGCCTGTATTCTCTTTGCTTTTATAATTAAAAAAATATTCTACTGCACAGGCTTTATTCTATTTATAATATAATGCATTAGCAAATTTTATCTTTCTTTAGTATAAATAACGAGTCTGTGGGCTCAGATCTGATCGTATGGATGTTCATTAGAAATAGACTTTAAGCAGTAAGTTCTGGTCTAATTATTATGGTTCGTGTTACAAAATATTGACTATAGTGCTCAAGCTCAAATTAAGCCAATCTTAATATCTCAGATATGTCCTCAAAATGCTATATACTTTTACTTTATACTTGATTTCTAACATTATTATTCACACTGCTTTAACTATCATTTCTTCCTATAAACGTAATTTTACTACAAACGTCTAATCATTTTGCATGTATTGGCTATTTTGAATTCATATTATGTTTTTCTTAAATAACGTCAACTTATACCCCTCTCTTAATTTTGAATATATCATTCTTATGTAATTTTAACTCGATTTTTCGACGAATAGATAGCGATGGGGTATCAAAACACATTTGGGCCGAACGATAGCCAAATAGTAGAGCCTACTCTTCAGTACTGGAGTTCGTGGATTCAAACCCCGCTGATGGAGTGGATGTTCGTATTCGTTTGGAATCGGCATTAAGCAGTAGGTCCGTGTCTCATTAGCCCTCATGTAACAAAACTGTAGACTGTAGAGCTTCCAAACAAACCAAAACATATTTGGTAGACAGATTCAGCAGTTTCTTATATTTTGTAAAACAAAACTGAAAAGTAATTAGGATTGTATATTTAAATACGATGTCAGATAGATTTCGATTTCTAAATCTGACCTCTGTTTATTGTGTAATGAGTATTTGAAGTTATACATAAAGCTATTTCATAATAATGTTAATAACTTATCCCCCTTCTGAGTAATTAATATTTTCCTTATTTAATTTTGAGGAATTTTTCGACGATTCTTCTCGTTATCTAATAGTGAGCGATAGGGTATCAAAACACATTTGGTCGATTTTCTAGAGGGACGGGTCACCAGATCTCCCGCCTGCAAACCCTAATAATGGGAATGGATACTCATTTGACTAATGGAAAGCAATGTAAGAAGGATATTGCTGGTGTGTATAATTCATAGGGGTGGGGGAGAATTAGCTGTCTACGTCGTAAGATTTCTCTCCTTGGAAAGTGCCACTGAGTGCTTTGTTCAATGGCACCCCGGCGCCTTAGGGCGAAAGAAACTTGGCGCCGTAGAAGGATATCATGAACTTTCAAGGAAAATTGGAAATAATTTTCCCAAATGATAACAGAAGACACTTACTAGAATTTTTTTATATAAAAATAAAAAAAAATCACTATATCGGATAAATTTTAAGTTGGCTCTTGATCGTTAAAATTTTATGTATAATGTAGTACCTTTTTTAAATGTAAACTTAACAGTATTAAATAAAAATAAATTTATTTGTTGTATCTTATATATAAAATGCTTAGCAAGGACTATTTAAACACGACACGTATATTCACGAATGGCGTCCATACTAAATAAATCTAGTACAGGGATTCTCCGTGGAACCATGTGAAACCTCTGAAAGCCCCCTTCTTCGGAATTCGAATCAATTACTAAGTTATTTAATATTTAAAAAGATGCAAGTACTTTCGAGCTGAAAAGTCTTAGCAAAAGTAATAGCAGCCTATTTTTGACTTAGTATAAATTAAAGTTTCATTTCTGTTTAGAAAATTTTTTTCTAAGTTCTTAATAAGAGCCTCTAATTTAAAATAAAAATAAAAAATTAGCTTTATAAAGTAAAACAATACTTTTTTAAAAGCACAATATACATACATATAAAATTAAGTATTGATTTCTCCTAAAATGTAAATATATTTTTTATCTAAAAAAAGTAAATGCTTTTTTAAATAGAAGATATTTCTACTCTCATTTATAATCAAACTACTAATAAGTGTCATTAACTTCTATTAAGTGACACGGATTTTAATCATAATTTTATTTAAATGTTTTAAAAATATGATATTAAAATGTAATTTACATAAAATTTAATGATAAAATTGATGATTATTAAAACTGAAAATAATTATGAAGGCTTTTTATTAATTATAGAATAAAACTTCTTACCTTTAGGAAATGCATAACAATCATATGCTTTAACTTTGTACTTTTTTTCTTCCTTGTATGAAATAAAAGGTTTGGTTTAGTTTGAGTGCTACGGTCTATTTTTTGCAACACAAGGCCTAATGTGACCGGTGCTTACTGCTTAAAGCCTATTTCGAATGGCTATGACCATCCGTGCACAGTGGGATTCGGACCCCCAAACTATTGTACCGAAGGCCAGCATCCTAACCATTCGGTCATTGTACAAAGTATTGTAATCATGCTAAATTTCAGAGCTTAAATGTCAAGAAAAATGTTCATTTTACCATAGCTGACTGAATTTTAAACACCTTAATTGTTACATCTGTATGTAAATACAAGAAAATTTTAATTCTAAAACTTTAAGTATTCATTTTAGCCATTCCTAAACTAGTTATGAGTCATTTAATATCCACATATTTAAATAAGTAGATTTGTAAAAGGATATTACCAAAAGGGATATTACGTACATACGTTTGTATATCACATAACTCAAAACCCTTTGACATATATTAAAAGTAGGTTATCGATATTTTGTATTAAATACTATTATAATGCCTAGATGTATACATCCTTTTTTAAGTGCTATCTAAAATCCATGTAAATTTTTTTTTTAAATAACGTTATTAATTCTGTGAGACAATGCTGAAAAACGATTGCATGTAAATGTTGACATTTTTGATTTTGTACTAATATAACATCTAACTCTGCACCTTCCCCCTTTTGACTGCACTCTATATAATAAAAAATTCCAATTTAAAATACAAATACAATTCAAAATATTTTAGTATAGAAACGCTGTGGGATATAAGTCAAAGAAAGATTACCCATAATGTTAATAGCTTGATTTTATCACTATCATAATACCTAGCTGAAAATCGCACTCTATATAAGGAAATTCTCAAAAAGATGGATGTTATCGTTATCGGTCAGCTTCAATGTAACAAAGATATCGACGTATTCATATACATTGGTAATAATGCTTTTTAAGCAGTTGAAACAATGCCTTAAAGTCCAGTTTTTGAAAAGAAAAATAAAAACGTACTAATTTTAAATTTATAATGTTTATTACTTATTGGTACAAAGTGAAGGAAGTGGTGTAAAACGAAATATCTGTAACCATTAGTCTCTAAATATTACTACTTTAGAGTTTCACCACAGACCAATATTTAAGCTCTATTCAAAATACAGTGATTTTGAGAAGCAAACTCTTTTTTGAATGTTGAAGACATTATGTAAATGATAGTTCTAATGATGCAAAATACAAAAGAAAAAAAAGATGTATGATGTAAAGACATACAAGGAAGTAGTGTGCATATCAAATTGTTTTACTGCAATTAATCTGCCTAAAATGCACTTGACTTAAATCTCAATTTCAGGAGTATCTTGAGTATTACAGCTTTACATAGTAAATAAAGATGAAATTCTTTAAACTCTCTATAATATGCTCTTTAGCACTACTTAAACTCTAATAGCCAATTATTTTAAATACGTAATGAAATTTTAACCACAGTTATTTGTGCAAGTTATAACTAATACCACAAGGGAAAAAGATTCTACTTTAAAACTAGTTAAAAAAGAGGTACTAAAAATCCATTATATCTTTGTAAGAGAAGACCTTAAAACCGGACATATGACATTCAGTTTTTAAAAGCATTTAAATTTCAAGCTATTATCTTGATAGTCGTCATTGAATACACTAGTCATTTGGCAAAATTACACTAATTTAGATGTCATTCAGATTGTAGAACACATTATTTGGTAGAAACTACTAAAGAGGATTACTAACTTTAATAAAAGTTTTTTAATTCCATTTCCTTATTCTTTGTAGATTTTCCACACAGGATCAGATAAAGTGTGTTTTGAAACAATTAGCAATCTAAATTGACCGTGAAAGTTAAGTATACTTTATCATTTTTTCAACGAAATAAATTTGATATTAAATATCTCCTCATATACTGACGGATAATTATAAAAATTTTTCAAATTCAGAAAAAAACTGTTGGTCGCGACCTCAATTTAGGTCGCTAAAAATTTTAGCAATTTTGATGTTTCTTTAACGCTTTAACGCGTGGTATATCATTTTTTATACCATTAAACAGTATCTAGAAGAAATTTTATGTTTTCTTAAAACAAGTTTTCCTTTCGTGAGTAAGTAAATGGCAATATTATAAACAACCTACAAAATTGTCAAATAATTTTTATTATTTATATATTTTTCTTTTGAATTGACACTTTATAATTTTTCAAACAGCGCTTATAAATTTGCTTTCTCGGTAGTATTTCATCATTATGTGAGATTTAGAACGAATTGTGTTATTTGAATTGCTGACCAATATAGTTCACCTTGTAACGTATTCTCGTTACATTAAATTTCCAGATACAGACTTATCTACGAAAGTGAGAAAAAACTGCATAAAGTGGAAATAGGGAACGTGCCTTATGTGAGCATTTGAACTGAGCTCTTCTTTACCTAGGGAAAGGACATTGTTTCGCGCAGAATAAGATGCTGAATAGAGGATTGTTAACACCGAGGACCATCTAAATCATTATGCTTGAGAAATTCACTGGGGTGCTGGCAAAGTGTTCCCAGTGTTCGTTTCAATGGCATCCCGAAGAAAGAATCTCACACGACAGAAATCCTCTACATTGTAAGGGAAGAAACAATACTTTCCTACCTTGTTCTCCAAAGATTTGTCCAGGGACATCGAATAATGATCGGCGAGATTGCTCCCTACTACTGCAAACTCCCATGGAACTGGGTTTACACGTGTCCGGCTAAAGCAAGTCTACAAGCGGTTTCCCCACTACGTCATCAACCAGCTGCCTGATCAGCTGAGAGGGACATTTTGCTGAGACGACGATTTAAAAAGGCCAGAGTTTAAGGCCCAGAGAGAATTTTCTCACCGATCGAGTCTCTTGTCTCCCTAGAACGTCCAGGCGAGAGACTGAGTGTCCTCCCCCCCCCTTTTCTTTTTCTATCCAACGACTAGGAAGCTGATTCCTGCAACGATCTTCATTTTGATTTGTAGATATTCATCGTTTCATCTGTATTTATCATAACTTCAACATTGTGTTTCTAAATAAATATCATTAGTCTGTACGCAGGCCTCCGCTATCCTTTTTCGGGCTACTTAGAGCCCCAGTACGCTACAACTTGTATCCATTTTCTGGTCTCCTGAATGCTTAAGCTCATAAATTACGATCAGTAAAAACAAAATTCAATTATTAAGTTTGCAAAGTTTCTAAAAGTCCCACCAAATTATTTGTCCTTCATTTTTAACAGTTTGGGACACGATCTCAATGTATTTTACTAACTAACCTCTGTAAACACTCTAAGCATATATATGACATCATTATGTGATACAGTGAGAAGTATTTTAACATTTTACTCAATTCATAAATTTTACTTTAAATTAAGAATCTAATCTTCATATGTACTGATATATAAACTAACACGAATGTAACAATAAGTTACATCCGGTTCAGCTCTTTTTACCTCTTCCCGTGAATCATCGTCAGACATACCAGAACAGACCGGTTTGAACTACAAAGAAACTTCGGACTTCTCCCAACCAATGAAAGGTTCCGTTGGTTTGGGGAATTTCTGAACCCCCGCCGTTCTGGAATGGACCCCTGTTTTTTTTCTCCGCGAGCAGTCTGATATTTTAGAGGACAAGATTGTGACCAGAGGATAGAAGAAGGTGAACGCTGCTGGCATCCGTGGCTTGAGGGATAGACTTTTTGAGAAAAATCATCGACATATTGTTTTTTACGGCCGACACCGACTCGAGAGCTACAAATGATAAGTTGATTGCAATTGTATTCCTTGGGCATTTATTTAATTGTATAAATTCATTTAATCAAGACATATTTGTCCATGTGTTTATTAATGAGTATTAATTTCTTCTTTCTCAAACACTAGGCCAACGTAACATTATTTTAACAACGATCTAAAAGTATTTTACTATCTAACCGTAATAAAAACTTTCAGTTTATATGTGACATGTGATACTATGAGATCTTGTATTCCTTAGAGCAGGCTATCCCTTTGCACTTTTGTTGAATGTTATGGATGAGGAGTGCACCAATATAATACAATTATATAGTTTTATTCAATCAAAATCACTGACTTACCTGATATTCATAATTTAACAACCTATAAAGGCATTTAATCCTTTAATAGTTTCATAATAGCTCCTAATTATTAAAATATATCCATAGCGAACTATTAAAGAATGCAAGCAGTAAAATGCAGAATCCAAACGAAAATGAAGAATACGAGTTTAACCGGTTTAAATTTTTGGTAAAATTGAGATAATTAACCAGGAAACAATAGACGTAACTTTGAAAAATTAATATCTAATAAGAATTAGACACATTTAATACTTGACAGAAGGGTTGAAGAAGGAGATACTCATACCAAAATAGTATAAATCAAAATATAGACATAAGAAGATATAAGAAGTATAAGAAGTAAAATATTAGACACGCCATGCTGAGAACTTTATTGCCAAGTTTGCGGGGGTACTCTGTTCTAGTCTCTTAACAAATAATCTGTTTAATTGAGACATCCAAAATTAAATACACAATCATACACATTTGACTAAAATTACTGTAATACTGAATAATAGAGTGCCCTTTGGCATATTTGGTGACGTTATTGGCGATGTTTACTAAAACACAAAAGTATTTCGTCTAATCTTTGTAT
>JAGEOH010000726.1:0-30698 GCA_032207245.1 Pardosa pseudoannulata | reverse complement strand
CTTGAAATGAATCAACAGTTATTTATATATACTATAGGTTTGCTGTTATTATTTTCACTTTGAGAATAAATGTTAATAAAAACTATATTTAAACATATTTTTTTATATTGAGCTTTTTTGATATAAAAAGTAAACTTTTGACTTTTTTTTTTAAATACTGAAAAGTGTATTTTCTATTTTCATCTAAATGTAACTAACTGAACACAATTTTAAAAGAAAATTCAGAAATATATTCTTTTATTATGTCGCGATAGATTACAAACCTGGTAATTTTACAATACTGTGTCCTTTAATTCCTACAAGATTGTTAAAAATATAAAAAGTACCTAGGGAATTACCTTTATAGCAAATTATGATAGAGACAAAGCTTTTTGGAAGAAGATGAATTTTAAACTCGAAATATATTATTTTTCTCCAAAATTTAGAATTTTTACAAATCTAGAACACTAAACCTATTTGTGAATTTATGTTTTGTATTTTAATATTAATAAATTGTTATCTAAAAAATGCTTTATTACTTCGAGAATATTTTGTGTTAAGCTAAATTTATAACAAACGTTATTCAAAGAATACTGACAGCTGCTGTGTCACAATAAAGCATTATTTTTATCTCCAGCATTGAAAATAAAATATATATATTTATTATTAGTCTCTTTAACATTAGTTCAACGATAGATATTTTGCCGCCCCTAGAAAAGTGCCATTGGAAGCCATACATAACGTTTCTAGGTAGGATCTAACTTTACAGATTACTCATTCCATTGATTTTGATTACATGTACTAATTGAGTATGAAATGAGTATTGCCATTAAACGGTTGATAATGCTCCTATCAGTTCTTGTGTAGCAGAAAATTGGCTTTAAAAACACTCAACCGAAATTTGTCTAATTATTTAGATGTGCGAACATAGAAAAATATTAAAAAAAAAGGAAATAGACTTACTATAGGAGAATTTTAAAAATAACTTAAACCATAAATGATGTTTTACATGTAATTAATATTGGGATTTACAACACGAATAGATCATTAACTACTAAATGTTTATTTATTTAATCCATGTACTATCACAGCTATTTTCTCAATTATAAAATTGTTTATCCATTTGTTGCACAGTCAGACCACTAAATTTTTACTGTTTCTTTAGTACACATTTTGGCTGAAACGTATGTTCTGTATGCTCTGGTTTCCCTTCAAAAGTCGAGCTAATCTTTCGCCTTTTACTAAAGATTACCGTGGAGGGGAACAACTTAATGAGCCTATAACTAATTTTTGGAAACCCACCTATTGGTGGGTCGTAATGTTAAAAATTAGGAATTACATTGCTTGCTACTTGAGAATTCAGACTGGCATCTGTACTCTGAGTTTGCTGCGTAGGTGAGCTTTTCTGGCGCCGCTGTTCTTCTGTTGATACAAAGTAGACCGCGCTGAATATGAATATCACCTGTGACTGGCATTTTAGTGCTTTGTTACGAAGCACCGAGGTATTTTGCTTAAATGAAAAAAAAAAACTGTAATTCTTACAGACAAATCTGACGCACGTTGCATTAAATATTTAGGAAATTCATATATTTATGAAAATAGCAGAACTGAATAATATCGCAGGTCGAACTTAGAAAGAAATATTATTTTACTGATAGAATATATAAACTGAGTCGTAAATCGTTTGTCAATCATTATACTAATTTAGGAAACGTGGGAGGAGCGACTAGTGAGACCGCGCCTTACAATATTATGCAGACCGACAAGTGAAAGTAACCAGGGTGCTATCTCGACATGGCAGATAATTTTTGAAAATGCTGAGACTGCAACGGTATGACACCCTCTCATATATTCAATGCCATAATATATCCCATCTCTCTCTGTTACTGTCATTCATTCCTTTATATCTATTTCTACATCAAGACGTTTTATGGTTTAAACCTTAAAATAAAGTACGAAATAACATATTTTTCTCAATACCACTCAAATTTAGGAAATAAAATGGCACTCAAAACCTCCTGCTATAGTTTCGGACCCGCAGAGACACTAGAGGGATCGTATGTTAAAAATATATCTCGCAGAGGAAAAAAAAAAAAAAAAAAAAAAAAAAAAAAAAAACATGTTCTTATTTTACTAAATTAACTTTAAACAGTTATCGTAACCCTGTTTTAGAAATATGTTACTCATATTTAATTTATGGAAATGAGTCCATTCTATTAGAAAAGTTGCAGGCCGACTTGTGTCACTGATCTTTTTCATGAAAGCTCAATACACTAATTATATATTAGATCTTATTCATTACTCGTTAAAGAAATTATTTCAAGATTTTTCCGTATTATTATTTCATACATATCGATAAATTTCATAAAAGGCATGAGTTTATTACTATATTTAGTAAGAATAGTCTAATGGTCTCTGTAAAAAGAATAATTAAAAAATCTCTGTTAACTCTATTAAAATTGCACTTCTGCACTTATGAATTATTTGTTATTATTTTTTGTAAAGAGTGAAACAGAGATTAAAAAAAATTATATACAGTTAATTCTCTATTGGTATACATTGTAAAAGTCTTGTGTATGTGTTCTTCTATTTTATTCTTAAACTGGAGTCAACAGCAGTATTTTTAATATGACCACATATTTAAATGTACACCTTGCATATAGAGCTATTAGCTCCTAGGTGGTACGTACCTTTATACGTCTACGAATAGTCTGCATTCTACGACTATGTAATGTCACCCTTCCCACCCATTGTTTTAAAGAAAATATTTTTCGTATACTTAATAAAAATTATCATTTATGAACTTGCAGATAATTTATTCAGTAACTCGTAAATAATACTTCATGTATCCCTGAAGAAAAATAAAGTGATTGGTGAAATTTTCTAAAAATCCAGTTGCATTGTAGAACATAAGATAACTTTCTACTCAAAATATCATATATATCTAAGAAATGACTATTTTTCAATAGCGTATAGTTTATACCTTATGTAAAATAAATTAATCTATAATATTATCGAAAGGAAAATTAGAGAGATTTTGGAAACAAATTTGTTTGCAGGTAAATTATAGCATGACTCAAAATTAAAATCCAAATCACAGAATAAATTAATGATATTGCATTTTTAATTAATTAATTTTGTTTAAAAGGCTTATTTTTTAAAAAAGTTCCGTTAAATTCTAAAATGTTTTCTGCGACTTAACTCTTCTCATGTTCTGTCAAACTTTTACGATATGCTACTGATTAAAATTAATAAAAATATGAGTATCAATCATCAGTTTCGACTTTTCATTGATTATTGGGAACTCATTTAAAATACAGAAAGGTCCGAATTAAAAAAAAAAAAAAAAGAAAAAGAAAAACCCCCAACTATAAGTTAAAAAATCAATAAGTTGATAAAGTAAAACATATGGTCAAAATTATTTTTAAGCAGTAGAATTTAGTAAACAAATGTAATCTCTTCGATAACGTTTTACTTGATTTGAGCCCAGTATCGATATTTTGCTTGGCGTTTTGTTGGTAGTATTTCCCCTGCAAACAATTATTAATTTAATTTATTAGCTTTTTTGTTGAAAAGCTACGTAAAGGAACAGCTTTATCTTATTCGACAGGTATCTTTCAAAAATTATCAAATATGATATTACCAATAAATTTTTAAGGTAGGTTAAACTTTATACTTTTACTCAAGTTTGTAGCTCATACTTACCTGGCACTGGGGAACGCCTTGATCAACAAGGAGGCTCCCCCGAGCAGAGGCCCTTCATTGCACTGCGAGGGGTTGACGCTCGCCACATCCGCAAATTGCGGTTGCTTGGGGTGCGTAATTTTTGGTAGCTGGGACTGCGTTCGCGCTGTCCCTATATCTGTTAAAAGTAGATGGTCTCTCGGTGATTTCGGCGTCATAACAGCGATCCCATTTCTGGATCTGCAGACCGGTAGGTTGTAGACGCGGAGTAACGCAGCACAAAAGTATAACAGTTCCTCTTTAATAAGTATAATGACACGATTTTTATTCACTCATAATATTAAAAAATGGTAAAGAAAAGGATCCGTTGTTATTAATATACATCAAACACAACTAAATCGTTATTCTGAACCAGATTTTGGGAGTTGGTTTAATAGGGAGATGTAAGACTATTTTTGCTGTTGGCCTATTGGAAAAAATTATCTGGAATCATATTCCAGAAGACTTGCTATTTCGCTTCTCTCTGTACACAACTCTTTTTTTTTTTTTTTTTTTTTTTTTTTTTTATAAAAAAAAAAAATTAAATGCAAGATTCCAGATGACTGCTCTAATTCGATTTACTGTGGTATCTCGTTGTACTAGTGCACAAGTATGGAATACAGGATATTTATTTTAACACAGTTGCTTCAACAGATAAGGGAGGCTTAATATTGTATTTGGCATACATTCTACATACGCTCTTCGGGGTCTAACTCTTTGAACACGAAATCTTTGCCGTTGAAAATATAGATATCTTTGGTTGGAATTTTTGGAACGAGAGACGCATTTTGCTTTACAATAGTTATTTAACAAAAGTATTAGTTGATGCACCAAAGAAATTATTTTTACACTAGAATGCCTTTCGCATCTAGAATCCTAATAAAAAAGAGCTTGACAACTCAACATTTGGTTTTCGGAACTTCAGAAAATGTAATTTTTGTTTTTATTTACTTTTTGAGTCTGTATTCTATTCGTTTGCATTGTAAGTCGTGCACGTTAAAACCAACCGGTCGATAAAGAGACGGTACATGGTCAGAGTCAAAAATACCGAGAATTTTAAGAGTTTATATTATAAGACATATTATGGGCGAGAGCAAGGCTCCATATTAGGTCCAACGCTTTTTAATATTTTTATAAATGATATCCCCCGATTATATTTATAACTTCCCTCGCACTTGAGGCTGACTAGACGGCAATTTATACATCTGCTACACACATTAATAGTGTTAGCTCATACATTCAATATCTTCTGACTGTTCTGGTTTGGTTTGGTTTGGAGTGCTACGGTCTACTTTTTCAAACACGAGGGCTAATGAGACCGGGACCTACAGCTTAAAGCCGATTCCGAACGGCTACGAACATCCATGCAATAGAGGGATTCGAACCCACGAACTCCGGTACCGAAGGTCAGCACCCTAACCAATCTGCCATAGTTCGGCCTGACTGCTCTGGAGTCATGGTTCACGAATTGGAAAATTAAAATAAATCCATGTAAACGCCAAGCTGTCTATTTCGGTCGTTCCTACAAAATGCCCCCGCGGTTGTATTTATACTATAAGAAATTATAAGAAAGGCCAGCTACCGTGGAGAATTCTACCCAGAAGACGTCGTCCCCACCCTCATTCCGATTGTTCTGATAATCTTTTATTGAAGCACCGTCATCCAGTAGACGGCGCCAAACACCTGATGTTAGCCGTTATTACACGGATCGCGCTTAGTATGGAGTAGTTAATTTTTCCTAATATTTTGGAGAACCGTTTTTTAATTTTTTCAACATTCTTATTTATATCTCGTACTTAATTTTTACTCAATTTTTTTTTTTTTTTTTTTTTTTGTTTTTTTTTTTTTTTTTTTTTTTTTTTTTTTTTTTTTTTTTGATGGCGCCACAATGACTCTTGCTTCCCCACAAAATTATCATCGTCATCTATCCTTAATTATTCTACTTAAGTTTTCCTTTTCCCCTATTTCGTTAAACTTCCCACCTTTAATGTTAAAAAAAAAAAAATTATAAAATTACAAAAAAATTATAAAACTTATAAAAATATTTTATGCTTGCATCCGCCAGAAACATTTGCTTAGTACTTAAATTATTAGTATAAGTTACTAAAACTATACTAATATTTCTCTTTTTCCTTTCATCTAATTGTTTACGCAATTTCAGCTATTTAGGGACCCTCATTATTTTCCCTTTTACTGTAAGACTTTATTCAGTCAAATTTTTTTCACCTATAATGTATTTCCATACTTCATGATGCACCATGCAGAGTAATTCTCACATTCACCGTTGGGGATTAAACCAACACCTCCTAAAGAGAGAAGGCCGGACCACACTCACTAGGACGTCACGAGATTAGGCTGACTATCAATGCCATTCAGTTGACGCTGTAGTTTTAACGGAAAAAAAAAAAAAATTATTTACTGGCGATTATTTATAGCAAATTTCAGTTTTTTTTTTTTATTAAAATTAACCTTTCTGAGACACAATGTATTGCTTTTTGTTTACTCTATCAATTATGCCTAAAACAACACACATTTGTAAAACATATACTCTCTAAAATTTGAATTCTCTAATAAAAAAGAATAACTCAAGCACAAATTATAATCCTTCCAGATTTTCACAATAACACCTATCATCCCCATAATCAAGATATTAACATACTTTATCTAAAATATTGATAGTACATTAAATGTCAAATGGAGAATTATAAATTATTTTTTAAAAAACAACACTTATTTAAATATGTTTATAGTTTTAAAAGAAAAATATAACATCCTAGAATTTTATTATTCTTGCTTCTTCTACTACTTAGTAATACACTCATGAAATTTTAAGAAATTTCTACATTTAATCCAGGAAATATATTTAAAACTAATTCATCTAACTTTAAGTAGAAAAATTTCCTTCAAGTTTTGAAGAGCAAAACCCCAAGTAAACACTGTTCTAAATAAGATTTAAAAAAAAAAAAAAAAAAAAAAAAAAAAAAAAAAAAAAAAAAAAAACCATACATTTAAATGAAATTTTATTTCTCGAAAACAAAACAAAATCAGATTTTTTTTTTTTACATTTGATGTTAAAATGAAACACGAGAATGAAAATTTCATTATTGATTAACCGAGTAATAATTCTATTAATAGAAAATTAGACTTTAACTTTATTTCTTTACACTTGATAACTTGATATATACACACTGAAAACACACAAAAGATACTTAAGAAAATTTGTTCAAGATATATTAAAATCATTTACATTATACAACCTATGAGCATTAACCTAAGTAATTAATACATCAAATATAGATTTTAAGTCAGTAAAAACACAGGGAAAGTTATACTGACCTCTTTTGTTGAACTTACTATTGTTAAAAAACACTGATACAGATAAATTTTTATCAATACAAACGGAAGAAGTTATTTATGGATTTGGTAACTATATGTGCAAAGAATATATTAATCTTCGTATCCAAAATTGTAAATAATTATCCAGTTCGTTTTGGGATACAGAAATTGAAAGTTCTGCCATAGAATTGAAAATACATTTGGATTTTTCCACAAATTCTAAGCTCTCTTCAATGGCTTTTGATAATACTTTTTCCTCTTTTCTAATAAGAGACGGTACAGTACTTTAGTATGTTACAAATAAAACAGTTTTTTAATATGTTATAAACTAATTATCTAAACACAAGTTTACTATAATTTTAAAGTATTAAAAGGGTTACATCCAAATGTCAACTTCAATGATATATAATATATAATTACTATATTCTTTTAGTTGCTTTACAAATGAAAATACAAAAATTTCAACCGTCTGTACAGATAGGAATATTTTTCAAATATCAAATATTAATCAATTTATTATCAAAATATCTAATTCTAAATGACGTTTTAATGATATAAAAGTTAATACTACATTATTATATTTTGAACTGTTTTTTTTACTCAATTTAGAAAAAAAAAATAATATATTTAACATGTTTTTTAGCATAATTTTAATTAAGTAATTAATTCTAAAAAAATTGTAATATTGCATTATAATATTTGCTAGTATTATTTATTTATGACAAACTACATTTTTAATAATTGAATAATTTTTAATATATATGTGAAAAAACAAAGAATATTCTTATTTATTCTTCAAATATCTTCATATACGTTAGTCAAAACAAAAGTACTGTCTATAATCTAGAGTAACTGTAAAAGAAACCAAGTGCCCCAAACAAGCTACAATTCGGAAACGAGTATTCTCAGTTTTTGCCTCATCGGGACTTATTATATCTTTCTTCGTGAAAAGAAAAAAAAAAAAAAAAAATCTGTACTTTTTATCTCTAAAATTTATGATAGTGCAACTGTAATATTTTTAACTTTGAAATATTCAATTGTCTCTTTGCATCGTGTTTTAACACGTATCATATAAATTTTAAGGCCCCGAATAGTAATGACTTTCAACTAAAAATTTATTGTGTTGTTACTTAAAAGAATATTACATTATGCCTATGTCTATGAAGCTTCATTTGGTAATTTTTAAAATTGCAAAATCAGCTGTAAGGGACCGATATGTGCAATCGTGAAATTAGGATAGGATCAAAGGAGTAAGAATAATGTAAAAGGAGCAAAAGTTAAGATTTTACTCATTGAAAAGCGAAAGAGATTTCGCAATAATTGGATTCATTCTGGTTAATTTTTTTTTTTGTATATTACATGTACATACGTATTCTAATTTATTATTCTCTTATTCTTATTGATATTTTTAAAACTACCAAGTCAACAGAGGGGCTTGGTATCATAAAGTTCCTCCCTTTACGAGATATTCTCAATTGTATCGTAATATTAAAGTAATATAATTTATCCGAAATATAATCTTTTTCTGTTGTATGCATGCTTAAAATTTAAATTTTAAATAAAATTTTCAATTAAAAAACTTGTGAGCTGTAAATAATTTTTCTGTACAAATGTATATATTTTCTGTATAAAAGTATAAATATGTAGGGGCAATGTGGGAGGAGCGACTAAGAGACCACACCCTATAATATAATTGAAGAAATAAAATTATTTGGAACTTTATAGGAACTAAGAGATAGTAAATCTATCAGTGTACGATCAAAGAGAACTTTTTCGATCGAAGGACGAGAGCTTCAACGGTCTGACATTCCCTTTTAAAACTAGCACTAATAGTTGCTATTAGTATCTGAGTTTATTAATAATTTTCTTGTTCGTTCAGATTAATTCAAAGCCACCGCCTCAACGTGTTGTTTCCTCCTCCTATCGCTTGCGGCTTTTATAATCTCCCACATCTGTTCCAACAGAAAAAATTATTATTGCATAAAATAAAATAATTAAATCAAAGTAAAAATAATAACGCTGTCTCTAAACTGTAGAGAAATTATTGCACTTCTCTATTTTTAATTTCACGAATCAAATAAGGTTACTGTGCTCCGCAGTATTAATTTTTCCTTAGATAGAATTTTTAGCTCCTGGTAACTCTGTCTGTGTCTAGAAGCTTAATGGTTTACGCTGTAAAACAAACATAACATATTTTATGAAATATCACTCAATTCATAATTAAGGGTATTCGAAAGCTGAAAATATATTACTAATGTTTCCTTCTCACAGAGATATCTGTGACAACATATATTATAATATAGCGCACAGGTGGAAAATAAGTTTTCAGTTTTTTGCTAAATTAACTATTTTTGAAACTTTATTTTAGTGAAACGATATTAATATTTTATTTACGGAGTAGAGTATTTCACTGTATTACAAAGGTGGTGAACATATGTTTTTTATCTAGCATTTTCTTTATACGCTATAAGTTAAATAGTTGATAAATTTACAATGCATTAGATAAATGGAAGTGTGCATGAAATGTTTTAAATATTCATAAAGTGCAAAAATGTTTTTAACATACATGCACCATTTTTATTAGTAAAAATACTTTGTATGTTGAAGAAATAATTATATTTATTATAGTTTAATGTGCAAAAATACCTTTCAACTTGTACTTTTAATTATATTTCACAATTCAATAAGATATAAATATTGAATTTTTGCCATTTTTTAACCAGTATATATCTACTATTGAAATATAGCAATGATATTATTGTTGTTCCATCTTCCAACCAAGTAATCTAATAATTTTCTCTGTACTCGCGCTTTACAAGTTATAAGAATTGTACCTGTAATTGTTCTGTTGTCAGTTCTTTGTTCGTTGTTAAACTGTTACGTTGAATAAAAGACTTGAAAAACCAAAAACGTGGATCGCACTGGATTACTCGCACTGGAATACCCGATGCATAATAATTGTTTAGTGCTGCCATCTATTGAAAATTAAATTAAGAGTTATTTTTCCTCCAAAGTTTTTAGTTTTGTAAATTTGAAATGAGTGAGTGATTATATTGATTGTTTGATTAATATTATGAACTGAGATTTTTTTTGCGCTTAAACTTACTATTAGGAATTAAAATTAATAAAATTGCTTATAGAGTATCCATGGCACCTGAGTGCTATGGCAATGTAGTCTGCGTAAGCCAGAAATCTAGATCAGAATTTCTTAAATTGTTAAATTTTTTAACTATAGAAACGTTTATTTTTTTATATTGCCCTTGACGCTGTTAATTTGTCAAAGACTCTACGTATGCAAAATTGAAGTGTTTTAGTAAGAAGTAACTTTTAAATATTCAATTGTCTCTTTGCATCGTGTATTAATTCGTATCATATAAATTTTAGGGCCCCCAATCGTAATGACTTTCAATTAAAAATTTATTGTGCTATTACTTAAAAGAATGATATTACATTATGCCTATGTCTATGAAGCTGCATTTGGTAATTTAAAATTGCAAAATCAGAGGTAAGGGTACTATATGCGCAATCGTGAAATTAGATAGGATAGGATCAAAGGAGTAAGAATAAAATAAAAGAGCCAGAGTTAAGATTTTACTCATTGAAAAAAAAGAAGAGATATCGCAATAATTGTATACATTCTGGTTATTTTTTTTTATATATTACATGTACATACATATTCTAATTTATTATTCTTATTCTTATTGATATTTTTAAAATTACCAAGTCACCAGAGGGGCTTGGTGTCATAAAGTCCCTCCCTTTACGAGATATTCTCAATTATATCGTAATATTAAAGTAATATAATTCATCCGAAATATTATCTTTTTCTATTCCATGCATGCTTAAAATTTAAATTTTAAATAAAATTTTCAATTAAAAAACTTGTGAGTTGTAAATAATTTTTCTGTATAAATGTATATATTTTCTGTATAAAAGTATAAATATTTAGGGCGGAATGTGGTAGGAGCGACTAAGAGACCACCCCCTGTAATATAGGAACTTTATTATAACTAAGAGATAGTAAAATGATCAAAGAGAACTTTTTCGATCGAAGGCCGAGAGTTTCAACGGTCTGACATTCCTTTTTAAAACTAGCACTAATAGTTGCTATTAGTATCTGAGTGTTGAACTAATAATTTAAAGGATAAACCGTAGTTTTTGATTAGTCTGCCTAATAATTTAGAATGATTGATTGGTAGCATTTGGAGCAGCCAAATATTCAATAATTGCTGATATGGTTTGTTGGTTTGGTACATGCAATATACAGTACATAAAGGAAGAGGGAAGATAGTTAAAATTACAATAATAAAAACATATTGCATGCTAAGGGATACTTTTAATACTTTTTGGATTATTTATTGGGTTAATAGATAATCCAAAATCTATCCTTAAAACCGATAATCCTGTTTGGATTATCTATTGGTTTTAAGGATATCCCTTTGGTATTTAAGCACCTGCTTTTTATCTGCATTTATGTGCAGTTTTTTCACAGATTCTTTTTACAGCCACTTTTATTTACGTTGTTTTAGTTCTTTTATTCTTTGCTCTTCCCTTTTTATATTTTTTCTTTTTTATAAGGCTTACAAGAGGAACTTAAGTGTTAAACTAATTTTTTTCTATATGCTCATGCAAAACTTTTTTAAGATATTTTACTGGAGTATCACCTTCAGCAAGGTGATACATAAGACTTCTACCACCTAACGTTCTTCTATGAATAGGTTGTCCAGAATGGTCGCAAGACTTGCACTCCAATATTACATGACTTATAAATTATTTTAGTAAAATAACAGCATTTAAACTACCTTATTCCAAATTACCTAAATATAATTAAAAATTGAAAAATAATGAGACAAGATGAAGACTTTAATGCTGATATAAGCAATTTTAGGTAAATTATAACTGTTACATTAAATAATTAACTATACAAATATTTAAAAAATATTAAAAATTATTTTTCTTTCTAACTTTTTATTTTATTTTGCTGTCTAGAGTTTGAAATAAGTCAACATTTTTTTATAGTGCCGATTTCTGATGTAAAATCGTCTTTTCGATATTATGACAATATTTAAGCATACAAGGTATAGTGTTCCCAAAAGCTATGTTCCGACATGCAAATATAATCTTTCGATTTTGCGACTTGTAGTAAGACCGTATGCATAATAAAACGTCCTTATATATGAGCGCCGAACGATCGCCGAATGGATAGAGCTCTGCTCTTTGGCATCCGGTATACGCGGGTTCGAATCCCCCCATTGGCATGGATATTTGTAGCTATTGGAATCGGCTTTAAGAAGTAGGTGACAGCCTCATTATCCCTCGTATAGCGAAATAGTTGACAGTAGTACCCCAACCAACTGATATTTGAGCATCATCTTTCCGATTTTGTGACATTGCGAGAGGAACATGCGGTATATCAGTGATCGGAAATTTATCTACATCGTGAAATCGTGTATTCTGTCCTTAACTGAAGAATCTTGATGCCGATCACAAACACTGGAAATAAATAAAAGGGAGACGCACGGAAAGGAGGAAAACCTCGGCGACTCACAAATACGGAACTCCGAGTTCAGCTGAGAGTGTCATGACTGGGTGGGGTCTACGTCAAGATATTCTTGTGACACTATTGTACACTACTATACAGGCAAAGTTATATTAAGATCTGCGTCCGACTAGTGCAGGAAATTCTTGTTGTGATATATTTGTCCATACTCCAACCAATTTTTTTTCGCTCCATGTCCCGGTGGTAAAGCGAGGAAAAACGTAAATTGACGTTACAAAATAAAAAAAAATAATATTAATCTGAATATTCTATACTGCCCTAACATTTTCCTATTTTCCCGATCAGGGGACACCCTGATTACCATTTTTAATAGACTGCTAACATTACGTTACGGGAGCAATGGGAGAGAGTGTTGGATAGCTGATTTCCCAGAAGATGAAAACTGGTTTCAAGGGATGGTAGTCTCACCAATACACAAATTTCTTTTCTAATTCGAAAAATTTACAAATAACAAGGTGATTTTTGAAAAGGCAGAATTTATTAAAAGAATCGGAAATTCACATACACGTACAAAAACGTACGAAAAAAAGGCGGAAATTGGCAAAGCAGAAATCGGCTGTAGAAATCAAAGAAATGAAATTCCACCAAACAGCGGAAAATTTCCATCCCCCTTTTCTAATTCATGTTCAGCCATTTAAATTTAAAAAAAAAAATTTCCGTCTGCAGCATCGATGGTAGTAATTTTATGTTCATCTTTTTTCACTGATTTCCATCATAAATTCTTGTAAACAGAGACGCTCTCAAAAATAAAACACGGTAATCCAGAATAAAACGCACTTCCAAACTATTTTCCCGAACGCCCGTTAAGTACAGAACACGATACGTACGCTGGCTATGGCATCGCAAGGAATAATGCAGCCTCTTTCAAACCTGGAACCCATAAACATAACGCGATCGTCATTCGACCCGGAAAGAGTAGCCTCGCCTTGCTATAGTACGTTCAGCCAATCGGAATGGAAGTGAATCAGTATGCATAGTCATATATCCGCAAGCATACATCTCAGCGAAAACACGCGGTAGAAGATACTGATTTCGACCAGGATTGCACCCCCCCCCATTTTCCAATCATGATTTTTCGATGGATTTGCATCGATCTCAGAAAGAGTCCTAAAGGCTGTCAAAAAAGCGGTTTTCATGCTCGGGATACCTTGGCCGGAGCCCGAATCCCCAGTTCTCAACCCTTCGCGCTCCCCTTTGCCTTAATTCGTGTGCCCTGTGGCCGACGTGCTTGGCACGTCCAAAGGATATTTGCAACAACGACATAGCTCTATAAATAAATATCTTATTCTTAATTGATGAGATTGGGCTAAGGATAGTGCGAAGCTCATGCATTCTATTAAAGAACACCAGGTAGGCCAGCTGGTTAAAATGACTCCTAGATATTTGGCTTGGTTATCCCAGTCAATAACCTAGTCGTACAAATATAACCTTGAAGGACTTTTGTAAGAGTTCGAAAAGTACATTGCTTGGCGTTTAAAAGTTTTAACTTTTAATTTTCCATATCGTAAGTCAGGGCTCCAGAGCGTTGATGTGATTTCGAATACTCGAGTTCACTCAATGAATATGGGGAGTGCAAATAAAAATGACCCTATCATCAGCATAGGGAGCTAAAGAGATTAAATAAGATCCAGAAATTTCATTTATATAAATATTAAACAGTGTAGGTCCAAATACTGAACCTTACACCTACCGTTATCATTTCATTTGAAGAAAGAGTACTTTTTGATACGGACTTGATGATGTGTTTTCATACCTCTCTATTCCGTTGGAGAAACACTGCTAATACCTTTTTGAGCTTTCCATTTTTTTTTCCGTTTTCGGAGCTCTTTTTTTTTATTAGAAAACGTACAAGCAATTTTTAAATGAAAAAACTATTGCAAATTTAAAAAAACGTTTTCATTCAACCACTTCACATCCAAACGTGGGATAAATTTCTCAGTAACAATTTACGACATCATAATTTAGGCGAAAGTAGAACAACTTATTCTCCTTTTTTTTTTTTTTTTTTTTGGAGCTACAGCCCAACTTGGGGGCCATGGCCTTCGGTTAAAAACTTGGTTTTCGAGAGCAGGTACGTAGCATATGTCTCGATTAGATGGTTAACTTTACGTGGAATCACCAGAGTGTAGTTCCCAAGCATGCTTTTTCCTCAGTTTGTCTACCCACTGAAGGGATTGAAAGGCTGACTCAATCTTACGAAGTCCTGGTGTCGAATCTCGGACCTGTGTCTTAGTTGCGCTACCCCAACTACTTATTCTACATTACTAAAATAAATAATCGTCTTTAAGTTATGTCAACCTTACTAAGGGTATGGTTGTTATATCTTGTTCTGTATTAATATTCTGGCGTTTAGGACCACTTGTGGATCTACAAAATTCATTTGTTGATATGTTATTCGGAGAGGTATTTGTTTGCATAGTACACGTATATTAATCTAATACGGATGTCTGACATATAATAACCGATCAAAAATGATAAATTAATTGAACCTTGTTAATCTTTATTTTACATCCTATTAAATAAAAATAATGTACTATTTACAAACACAAATCAATATTATTTGTGCTTCATTTTTTCTTTTACGCTGTTTTAAATTTGTATATTTTTGTTCTAATGTTCAAGTCACGTTGAAGTAGTAATAGAATATTTAAGAATACATATCGTTTTCAGGTTCTGATGAAAAATAGGACAGAAATGTTTCTGTTCTTATAAAGTATCGAAATAAATATTTTAAATGTTTCATTCTATTATTAACCACACAAAAACAGAACGCACAACAACTTACATAACTGAGAACTAACTTTAAAAAAAAAAAAAAAAAAAAAAAAAAACATTCCTTAGATCATAGACTGTTCCTCTTTTTCATGGAACATCTGGCGCCATCTCTTGGCACTATAGACAACTAACGTCAATTACGCAACAGTATTAATATTCTGGCGTTTAGGACCACTTGTGGATCTACAAAATTCATTTGTTGATATGTTATTCGGAGAGGTATTTGTTTGCATAGTACACGTATATTAATCTAATACGGATGTCTGACATATAATAAACGATCAAAAATGATAAATTAATTGAACCTTGTTAATCTTTATTTACATCCTATTAAATAAAAATAATGTACTATTTACAAACACAAATCAATATTATTTGTGCTTCATTTTTTCTTTTACGCTGTTTTAAATTTGTATATTTTTGTTCTAATTTTCAAGTCACGTTGAAGTAGTAATAGAATATTTAAGAATACATATCGTTTTCAGGTTCTGATGAAAAATAGGACAGAAATGTTTCTGTTCTTATAAAGTATCTAAATAAATATTTTAAATGTTTCATTCTATTATTATTACTATTATTGTTATTCAAAGTAAGGTATCTAACAATTGATAAAGAAAGGTTTTAAAACTGCATTTCAAATAAATTCTGAATTGCAATTGCGTTTTTATTCAATACAGAGCATAAATTATTTTTTACTTTAGTGTGCATATATGAAGATCATTTTCCATTTAATATTGAGTTTTTTTTATATATATTCTGAATTTGTTAAGTAATGAACCTCCAAATTTAATAAGGCAAATAGACTAAGAAATTTTTTTCACACAAATGTTCATTTTTCTGTTTACACTGTTTTGTTTGAGTATATCTTAAGGAAAAAGTGAAATCAGTTACAAATTGAAAACTGCCCCCCCCCTTTAAAAAAAAAAAAAAAAAAAAAAAAAAAAAAAAAAATAAAAGAATATTAAAATATGATAGTTTGAGTACGTATTTACTGGTAAGGTGAAATAGAACTTAAAATTATAATTGTCAACGACAAGGGATATAATTTAAATCTATTGTTAAAGATATTATATCAATTACAGATCTGATAGCTCTGGGAATTGTTCTAAATTTAAATATGCATTAGGTTTAAAAGCCCTGCTTATAAACCTAAGCCTTCATAAATGAGGACATTTAATGCAAATCCAAAAGTATAACCAATATTCAATATATACTTTCTAATAATAAAAGAGAATTTTGCAAATAACATGGTATAAGCAAAGAATACTCTTATAAACTTTGTACAGTCTGTATCGGTTATTTGGTCAGCTCAGAGGTCCAGAAAATCAGACCATATATGCATCTGAATTCTTTTCATTTATATACATATATGCTTATTTATATTAATAAATAATTTGTATTCTGAATTTCAAAATTTTTTGAAAAACAACCATTCAAATACAGTTGCTAATTTGACGTTTGATTTAAAGATTGTAATGAATTCTCGTTACATTAAATTTCCAGATACAGACTTATCTACAACCGTGAGAAAAACTGGCATAAGGTGGAAACAATGAACGTGCCTTTTGTGAACACTTGAACTGAGCTCATCTTTACCTAGTGAAATTACGTTGTTTCTCTCAGAATAGATGCTGAATAGAGGATTGTTAACACAGAGGACCATCTCAATCATTCTGTCTGGTAAATTCCTTAGGATGCTGATGAAGTATTTTCAGTGTTAGTTTCAATGACATCCCGAAGAAAGAGTCTCACACGAGAGAAATCCTCTACATTGTAAGGGAAGCAGCAATACTTCCCTACCTTGTACTTCAAAAGTTTGTCCAGAGACATCGATTAATGATCTGCGAGATTACTCCAGATTACTGCAAACTTCTCTTGGAACCGGGTTTGCACCTGTCCGGCTAACGTTCTACAAAAGGTTTCCTCACCACGTCATGAACCAGGTGTCCGATGATTTGTGATGAAAATTTGCTGTCAGTCGACGATATAAAAAGACCAGAGTCCATGGCCCAGGAAGTTCCCCCCCACCCCCCCAAAATAAATAAATAAATAAATAAATAAATTAAAATAAAATAGGGTTATTGAAGATATATCTCTTTTATGTTAAAATGTATACTTGATTATTTTCATCTGTGTTTATATATGCTCCTTTCTTTCTTTTCTCTTCTCCCCCTGTTTCCATTTCCTTCTCTTTTGTTTTTTTGTATGTCATATATTTAATACCTAATGATATCAACCAGTGCACTCTGAATTAGATTACTTACCAAAGTGTGTATTGGGGATAAGGTGACTACGTCCCCACGTGCCCCAAAATACTTCATTCCAGTGTCCAGTGTACAGTGCCCAGGAAGTTTTTTGACTGATCGAGTCTCCTGTGAACTAACTCAGAGCTGAGAGCGTTGAGGCGAGCGACTGAGAATGTCCTCCCCCCCCACACACACTTTTCTCTCTCCAAACGATTAAGAATCTGATTCCTGTAACAATCATCATTTCATTTATAGGTATTCATCGTTTTCATCTGGATTCACCATAACTTCAACATTTTGTTTCTAATAGAGATCTTTAGTCTGTATGTAGGCCTCCTCTATCCTTTATCGAGCTCAATTAGAGCTCAAACGCTACAAGATATACACATTTTTTAATTGAAATATTTTTGCCCTGGACATGATAGTGATTATATTAGTAAATTATTATTACATAGGTCCACACATATAGTGTTAACAAATTTGTGTATTTAAGAAAATGATAATTTAGTTGAAATGAAACAGGAGGAAATAAAGATTGTGTATATGATATGTTGTGTACTACTACAGAAATGATGATCAATTATTATAGCGATTCTGTAGTTTAAACACTAAAATATATTTTTGCAAAAGAAATCTGCTTCTCGGATAGAAAAAAGATAGGAACTTAGATGAGAATAATTAAAAAAAATCTAGTTAGGGAGGGTTAATGAATGCTATACATAGTTTGTAGTAAATGTTATGTTTAGCTATATTGTTGTTAACAATTTATTTTCTGACTTCAACATTTTACAGAAATAAGCAATCTGAACTAGTTGTAAACTTGACAATTTACTTAAAAGATGAGAAATGATTTAGACCTGGAGTGCCCAACCCAAATCGGTTGGTGGGCCGAAAAACAATTTACTGAACTGAGGTGGGCCGTACATATAAAATTAAAACAACAAATTATTCAAAGTATTTTATTATCGTGCAAGATACAAAATATGCATTTTTTTTCATTTGTTTTCATTCATTAATTTTCACCTTGTAACTTTTAATTTATTTCATTCAGTTTCATTGTGATATCTGTTAAAAATATAAATCTAGAAGCCATTGATCACCCAAAAGTTCACTTATATCACTACTGTACTGTTTTATACGTCAAATTAAATCTACAGTTCCAGGCTGTATTATGCGCATTAAAATCACCGGCGATAATACAGAGGGGGTGATAATTTAGAATTTTATTATTATCCGAAATTGGGAGTGAAGAGTTGCATTTAAAGTAAGCAGAAGTAATGAGAAATTTAGTATTTCGGTCAGGCAAGACCATAACAGATATAAATTCTAAATCATCGGTGATGAGATCCTTCACTTCGTAGTGGTTGATGCCTCTACGAATATATATCGTTACGCCACCCGAAAGTCGCGAGCTAGCAGAGACAGTACGGTCCCTCCGGTAGAGCGAGTAATTACTAATATTAAATTTGGCTTGCGAGTCCTTAGGGAATATAGTCTCCTGAACTAAAACAATTTCAATGTCAGAAGACTCTAAGAAGAGTTCGTTAATTTTACTAGGGAGGCCTTGTGCGTTCCAGGGAATAATTTTAAGGCTATCAAAGGTGAGAAAAGTCCTAAGCCATGACTGCTGACATGGTCGTAGAATTCAGATATCGCTTCGAAGATGGAGAGGAGACGCTGCATTGGGTCAGTATTACTTTTAACTATCTCGATTATGGGTTTTAACAGAGACATAATGTCCGCAATTTTATATTCTTTAAGAAATTTTGTATAAGTTTCACGAAATCCGTTTAGAGATCCTGAGTTGGCAGAGTTTATCTGCTGCTGCTTATTTTGTCCTGCACGTTCAGCAGCTGGATTCGTAATAGCGGCAGCATGGTGGCGTGTGGTTTCTACCCGAATGTGAAGCTGTCGGTAGCTCTAGAAATATTCCGACATTGATGATCGAGCTCCATTTGCTTGCATATGGTTAAGGTAGGAATTCGCTCTGAGTGGTTGTATATATCAAGGAAAGCTTTACTATGATCGGCCTGTTCTTTAATAGCAGTATGGCTATATTGTATGCTATATGACTATGTAATCATAATAATACTACACAGTATTATTTTGCTATTTTATTTGCTCCGAGATAATGTAAAATTTTAAATAAAAAAAATGATGGATAAAAATTATTTTCCATTGGTGGGCAAGTTTTCACGATAAAACCCCAATTTTAGAATTAGTGAAAATTTGCCAACTTCGTCCATCTTTGTAAATTAAGGCATACTCTCAAAATTTATGTCATGCAATTACGTTAGAAAGTGCGTATGTAAAATTTTTTCGAAATGGAGCGTAGCATCAGAAACGCTTTCCATTCGTCAGTGTAGGCAGCACATTGCGGAAACTAGGACGTAGTCAATTTTTTACTGAATATTTCATAGCTTCAGTGATAAAATTGAGCTAAGCAAGTAAGTAAGCAATGTCAAAATAAGTAAAAGGATATATACAAATTCAAATACTGACAGAAATGACACTTTGCAGCAGATGTAAATAATATTGAATACCTATTTCAATTTTGTAGAGGCACTAGAATTATTTGATGGTGTTTCAGTAAATATAACCCATTAACCCTCCAACAGATAAAGATAACACTCGCTGGTCAGCTCCCGTGAGGTGAGGAAGCTTGTTACTGTGCTCCTGCATTGACACTTACCCCCTTCGTATCCAGGTGCGATGGCGCACCCTGGAGATCATCCTGTCTATGAGCTCATTGAAGCGTTCAGTGGAGTTACTCTAGATGATGAAGGTAGAGCTTTAAGTAGAACTGCCGTATCGCTCAACTATAAAGAACTCTACGAATTTTATATTTCTGAAGAAACCTTGGACTACATCAAGTACCGGTTCAAAAGCAAACCGTCGATGTTCTTCTTCGGCGCTACTACAGCTAACAAGAGACTGAGTACCCAGAAGTCAAAGCTTTTAATGAAGCCATGGAAACGTTTGTGAAAGAAGTGGATAACCATATAGGTAAGAAGACAGATGATTGCCCTAGCGGACCACGTGGTGAGCGTTCTTCCTCCCAAACCCAAGCTCGTAAAAAGTGTAAAGCTAAAAAAAGAAAACGGAGTGTTCTACTGTAGAACTTAATATCCCTTTACCTATGGAAACGGATAACGTAAATATTAATAAATCTATGCCTAAAAATGAATTATTAGAGGAAAATCCCCCTAACCCTAATCTACCTGTTAGACCTGTGGAAGATAAAAATGATATTCAACCTAAAATTAAAATCAAACTTATAAACATAAAAAAGCTGGATAATTACTTATCTCTTCTCAAAAAACTAGCTGATTTCGACGAAAATATTAAATTTGAAGCTTCTGTTACCAGTAAATTTCTTAGAATTTTCCAAAAAATGAGCTAGCTAGAGATAAAATTATTGAGTTTGTTCAAAATAATAAAATTGAAGCGTTTACTTATGCCTACAATTTTATAAAACCTTATAATATAGTAGTAAAAGGACTTCCCAATGATTACCCCATTGAGGATATATTCGAAGAATTATTAAAACTTAAATTTGAAGTCCTTAAAATAGTTCAATTTACCAGCCGTAAAGATAAAAAATTAATCCCCATATACCAGATCCAACTTGCTCCTAATCCTCAAAGCATTAAAATCCTAGACTTAAAAAATATTAGCTACTTCAGAATTAAAATTGAAAAATATCGTTCACGTATCCCCCAGTGTCACAGGTGTCAGAACTTCTTCCACAACAGCTCGGACTGTTGGATGACTCCACGCTGTGTTAAATGCGCAGAGAATCATCTCACCAACGAATGCCCACATACGGGTGATTTTCCAGAATACGTAAAATGCTGTAACTGTAATGGATCTCATCCAGCCAGTTTTAAGGGCTGCCAAATTTTCCTAAAGCTTCCTATTCAAAGGTTTCTTCCCCAAATCCTGTTAACTCTAATAATTTTCCCAAACCCTCATCTTAGCAGTTGAAATGTTTTCCGGGGTTCCTGGGCCGAAGGCCTTATCCCCTGTTAATAAGTTGATAAATTAATTACCAGGTGTCCATTCTTTTAAGTTAATACACAATAAATATACAAATGCAGGTCTTAAAAAGTGGGAAAAAATAAAAATACTACTAGGCCCTTAACAAATTCTCTTACTATTCCTCTAAGGCTCTTACTATTCCTCTAAGAATATTATTCTGAGCACGCTCAAGAATATCTAAATTGAAATGGAACTCAAAAGACCATATAGGTGCTGCGTAAAGTGCAGTAGGCAATATTACTGTTTTGTACAGTAATACTTTGTTTTTAATAGATAGATGTGGGCCGAAAAGTAATGAACGAAGTTCGACTTTCCTACCTATCATCCTATTTTTGATGTTAGTAATGTGGGGTTTCCACGTAAGTCTTTTGTCAATGGTGACACCTAAGTATTTTACCGAGTTCTCCCATTCAATTACCTCATCGTATAAGTACAGCCTAGGAGGAGTTTTAAATGAACGGCTAAAATAAATGGCCTGGCATTTGCGAGGATTTATTTTAATTTTCCATTTAGAGAACCATGTTTCCAGAGCAGAAATATGATGTTGTATGTAAGAAGTTACACTATTAATATGATGAGCCGCAGTATAAATGGCCGTATCATCAGCGTAAAGAGCTATTGAGGTTAAATCAGATTTTGGAATATCGTTAATGAAAATATTAATAAGTGTAGGTCCCATGATCGAGCCCTGTTGGACACCAGCAGTGATTGATTTCCTATTAGAATAAGTGTTGTTGATACGGACTTGGAAGGTTCTATTGCAAAGGTAGTGTTGTAATAGGTGAATAAGGGCATCAGGCACACGGAGCTGAATGAGTTTGTAAATAAGTCCGCCGTGTGTGATGCGGTCAAAAGCCTTTGCAATATCCAAAAAGATACGGTGACACCAACGACACGACCCGGCTCGAACATGGACTTTACTCCCCTGACTAATCCTGGCTTGAACACGGACTCTACTCATCTGAACAAACCCCTTCCCAATGACGACTCGGACACGGACATGGATGCAAGCGATGAAGAAATTCAAGACGCCCCCAATGCCTACGACATTCATCTAATCCAACTGATCGAAAAAGGAATGCTGACGAAACTGGCCATACAGGAGACCTTCGCCACTCGCCCATTTGTTGCACGCCACTTCCAAGGTGAGTCACAAAATGATTATGAGCGTAAAAAATCTTCTCCTTCTGTTAATATTCCCCAAACTCCTGCCAAAAAACTTAGAAATGACGACTTCAACTTTCCACCGTTGAGACATACGGCCAAGCGCCCTGTCTCAACCGTTAATAATGAGAAAACAGAAACAGCAAACAGGTTTTCCAGCCTAAAAGAAAAAACCCTTTCGGCACCTAATAAAGTCCCCAGTGCTACAGAAACACCTAAACCTAAGGTGAAGCACATTACTATCGTAAAACTGCCTAATTACCGAGCCATGCTCAATGAAATATCAGGAAATGGCGCTCGCAAATTCCATGCGCGAGTTGGCCCCGAATCCATTCGCCTCGATCCCCAAACAGAAAACGATCACAGGGCCATTACAAAATTTCTTAAAGATAATCAAATTGAAGGTTACATCCTTCCCATCGGAGTCGTAAGGCCCATTAAGGTAGTGATCAGAGGTCTCCCCAGAGATATTCCTGTGGAGGAAATTAAAGAGGAGCTTATCAAAAGTGACTACCCAGTGCTAAAAGTAGCACAACTAATTAAACGTAAGACCCAGCAACCCATGCCATTATTCCAAATTCAATTAACTCCAAGTGAGATGGCCAAAAAAATTTACGAGCTTGATGCTCTGTTTCATATTAAAATCTCCATCGAACGTTACAGGGCCCCCGCAAGAACACAGCAGTGTCACAACTGCCAATTTTTTCATCATCATTCGGAGAATTGCTTGATGAGATCCCGTTGCGTGAAATGCGGCGATTATCACAAATCGGATGTTTGCCCCAAAGGTCCGGGCAAAATTGACAAGCCTAAATGCTGCAATTGTGGTGGAGAGCACCCAGCCTCATATCAGGGATGCCCAAAGTTCCCCAAACCAAAAGCAGCCACGCCGGCGTTCGTTGCCGCAGCCGCTCCGAAAGCTCTCCCGAACTCATTCGCGCATGCGCTCAACCCGACCTCTCGAGCAATTCTCCCTCCCGTCGCTCCTAAGCCTGTAACGGCTCCCCACCCCCCTTCTCAAGCCAATCCAAGCGTTGATAATGAAAACACTAGTCAATTAGGAGAAATCGCAGGCCTACTCCAAGAAATCAAACAAATGCTGGGTATCCAAAATTTTGTCGAAATTATAACCAAATTACGTAATATTAAAGCCAATATGATTAAAGCAAAAACCTCTGAGGAACGACTTTTGGCGTTCTTCTCAGGCTTAATCCAAAATCCCTCCACAGGTCCGTAATGGCTTTAAATAGGTTTTTATCAGTTTTCGCATGGAATTGCAACGGCATCAAAAATAGGATTCGTGAGTTCAGGGAATTCGTAAACGAGCGCTCTCCCGATATTGTATTATTACAAGAAACTCACCTCCGACCGGGGGATAAACTCAACATCAAAAACTACACCACATACAGGAATGACTACCCTAGTCCAATTCAAGCCATGAGAGGTACCGCTATTATTATTAAACGTTCTATTCCCCATCATGTAATTATTCTTCCATCTCTTCAAATTATCAACGCTACTGCTATTAATATTAAAATTAACAACGGGTCTGCATTTACCATAATTTCCACATATATTCCACCATCTCTAAATCCGCGCGAAGTCCTTGACGATCTCTATGCACTTAGCACAATTAATAATGACACAATAATTTTCGGAGATTTAAATGCTAAGCATAGTGATTGGCATTGCACTTGTAATAATTCTTATGGACAAATGATCACAAATTTTTCAGATAATTCAGATTTTGATATTTTCGCACCTAACGAGCCAACACATCACTCTAATAATAGCAGTAGCGTCATAGACTTTGCATTAATTAAAGGTATTCCAAATTCTATCACTATCGAAACCGTATGCGACCTCTCCTCAGATCACAATCCCGTTTTATTAAAAATTTTTATTAGTAATAACCCTTATACTTTTAGGCCACAAAAATTTATTAATTGGAAGCAATTTAAAGATAATCTAAATTCTAAAAATTTTGCCCTCCCAAATATTAATAATACCAATGATTTAGAAAATTTTATCACTAAAATAACTACTGATATTAACGACAGCGTTACTTTTGCTTCCACCATCATTCCTGACACAGACAAACGCCATCACGACAGGCACTTAAAATTATTAATTAATAATCGTAATCGTGCCAGGAAAGCCTGGCAGAGAAATAAAACGCCGCTTAATAAAAGAATTCTAAATAATGCACAACAAGATCTCAAATATTATATACACGATAAAGCTAATACCCAATGGGAAAATTTTCAAACTTCTCTAGACACCACTGACAATTCCATCTGGAAAGTCGCCAGGCACTTCAAAAATTCCTTCACACCTATTCCTCCACTCAAAGATCCGACTACAAACGTTATTCAATACACAGCGGAGGAAAAATGTAATTTAATCGGCAGCACGCTTGCACAAAATTTCACACCTAATCCAGGTTCTGACGTAAACACGACCAATGATGTCAACTTTTCGATTTCAACTATTCAAAATTTTAATTCGCCTAACACTAACGTTCATATTGATTCGGCTACCCTTATCCAAATTATTCGTCACTTACCAAAACGTAAATCCCCTGGAGAAGATAACATCACTAATACTGCTCTCAAGCATCTCCCCATTCAATATATTTATTATTTATACAGCATAATTGATCATATTTTTTACTTTAATTATTTTCCGAAATGCTGGAAAAATTCTATCGTTGTCCCTATTCCAAAACCTAAAAAGGATCATTCTTCTCCAGATAATTATAGACCAATTAGCTTATTAAATACTCTTAGTAAAATCACAGAAAAATTCATTCTTGCGGAAATTAATCAACATCTCGAAGATCAAAACATTATAATTCCTTACCAGTTTGGTTTTCGCAAGAATCTTTCGGCACCCCACCAAATTTACCGCATTACTGAACTGTTGACAAAAAATAGATTAAATAAACATTCAACTGCTGCTGCATTTTTAGATATTGCTCGTGCTTTCGACAAAATCTGGATTGACGCACTCATACACAAACTAGTAAACTATAACTTTTCTAATAACTTAATTAAATTAATTTACTCTTATTTAACGGATCGCACTTTTCAGGTAAAAATCTATACGACCTACTCTTCAAAATTTCCTATCCTTTCCGGTGTATCACAGGGATCACTTCTCGGCCCTACTTTATTTAATATCTATATAAACGACATCCCTGTTCATCCTACTACCTAACTTGCTATTTTTGCCGACGACACAGCGATATTCTCCTCGAATAAAAATTATAAATTTGCCGTGACTGCCGTCAACAAACACTTAGTCAAAATTTCTGAGTGGCTAGACAGATGGAAAATTAGGATTAACACTAGTAAATGCGAAGCCGCAATGTTTACAGCCAAACAGAGAACGACTTATGTCAATTACAACATATATAACAATAACACTCGTATTCCTTGGTCGGATACTGTTAAATATTTAGGAGTAACGCTAGATAAAAACTTAACTTGGAAGCATCATTTTAAAGCTGTTAAAGATAAGTATAGAAACGCCAAGCGAGCTCTGTATCCCTTAATTGCTCGCCGAAGCAAAATGACTATTAAAAATAAGCTGCTCGTTTACACTTCCTTCCTTCGTCCGATATTTACCTATGCCGCACCAGCGTGGTCGTATGCAGCAGATTCTAACATTAAAATTGTAACAGTTATTCAAAATTTAATATTAAGAGAAATCACTAATTCGCCATGGTACTTTCGCAATGACGAAATCCACGAGGAACTTAAGATTCCTAATATTCCAAAATTTATTTATAATCTTTCCACTAAATTTCATAAAAATTTAAGCAATGAATTAATAAATAATCTTGTCAATTACGACCCAGCTGATGCTAGCAATAGAAGAAGGCCTCTGGCTATTCTAGCCAAAGATCCTTATTAATTTGTGTTGTCTTTATAAAAAATAAAAAATAAAACCAAAAAAACCATATAAAATGTCAAAAAATGTAAGAAAAAAGATTTAAAATGCTTTAAAATGGCCATACATCACTTATCGTACTCAAAATTATTTTTATTTCGTGGAATTTCTCCTGATTCTTCCCGTAATGCTCTGCGCTTTCACGTCATGTTGAAGGCGGAGCTTAATATTGCAATCCAAGATTACTATATTTTGCTAAACTCATTATGCACAGGCGTGGCCTGGTTAGTAAACGCCTTGCCCACCGCTCACCTTCATTCCGTTGTTGTCGGGTTCTATTCCCGATGAAGTCAAAATTTTCAAATCTAAATTAAAATTGATAAAAATTGTTTTTTGCGATTAATTATTATTATTTAGGCTCTTTTTGGATTTTTAGACCATTTTATTTATTTTTAAAACATATATTTCTATTTTTTCCAAATCATTAAAACTTTCGTACCAGTTCTTTACTACTATGCAATTTAAAAATTATAACACTAAAAATATAGCAGTAAAAATTATTAATGTAATTAAATATTATTTTTTAAACCTTTATTTGATTTTTAAAACAGTCTATTTATTTTTAAAGCTTATATTTTTATTTTTTCCAAAATTTTTAAAATTCTTGTTTTACTCATTATTTTTCAAATACTTTCGGCTTATTTTGTACGGATGTCACTGGCCAAAAAATATATTTATGTTTTACTATCCCTAAACTTTCTACTCTCTAGTTTAGTGTTATGAACTCACGAATCAACCCTTCTATCTCTTTGCTTTTATGTGTTTATTTTTTCGCTCGTTGTCATTTTTGTGCTTACTGATAGAAGCCTCTGGATTAACGGGCTTGGCCCATAGAGTCCAGTTGCATCACCACCTTTGATGCCTTTGATTGCAGAAAATAAATTTCAAATTAAAAACTGTATCATGAATCCAGAAATAATAAGTATTTTTACATATATTGCTGGATGTAGAGAAGTGATTTAGTGACAAGTTCATTTAAAGGTAAACTCTATTTTGCACCTCTCATGTAATTTTTTTTTTTTTTTTTTTTTTTTATATGTATAATTCCCTTAAATGAACTGACGGTTCCGGATGCTCACCCTGAAAGATCCATTGAGTCTCGTGACGGGAAATACAGGTTCTGCTAAGGAGGAGCTTCTGCACAGTGAATCGGTACCCAGCTATCTGCGCATGCTCACGGACTGAGACTTATTTCTATGCTGTTTAATTCAGTTCAGGTTTATAATAGTTGGCGCAATATGGATGACGTTGGCACATTTTTATTAATTTTACTTTTGAGAAAGTTAGATAAAGGTTGTTATATTTTTATCTTAATCGCTTAAGTTGCCCAACAATAATTCAATACAAAGCATGTTTAGGCAAAAATAAAAACAAGACTTATTTTGATAAGAACTTAATGATTTTACTATTGGGAATCTCATAATTTAAATTTTTACAGTTGTGCATAAGATAATTTTTAATATTTTCTCATTGAAATTTGTATTTTTCATCCCATTTCTAATGCACAAAAAAATAATTAAAAACTGCCAGTAGCATTGTTTTTATCTTATACATATTTTATACTCATACACATAAACATTTTGGCTGAAAACATTTTGATTTGAAAATTAATTCTTATTTAATACAAACTCATTATATCATTTCTTTAATACAAACTTTTGTTGAAACCAATTGGGAAAGTATCTAAATTTTATTCATTAATTTATCATGCTTAAGTTTAAGTTATTTTTAAATTTAACATTATATACATTGTGTTAATATTTTACTGTATTCAAAAAATATATTTCAGTCATCATGATCTTTGTTTTGCTTTCAATTTATTTAAAAGTAATGTATTAGCTAGAAATTGAATTCACTAAATTTGCATAATGCTATGCACGCTGGACAGAGGAACTACAATTTAAATGCCATAGGAACTACACAAGAGTTCATCTTGTCATGTGATATGATTAAGTTAAAAATTATGAAGTTATTTTTATGGTTTTGAACAGTTGTGGAAAACAAATGTCCAACTTTTGATATATTTTTTTTTTGTTTTTATTCAATGAAGCAATTCTGTTTATGTACCTTTTTTTAACCTTTAAGAATGTAAATACTAATTAACATTTCTACTTACCACATATTTTATTTGTGACTTTTTCTGTTGCATTACTCATTCTTTACATATTAACGTTACTTATTATGTATTACGTAAAACAGTTTCAAATACTTGTTGAATGCTTTTTAATGATTACAAAATTTTAAGTTATATGATTTTTTAATATCTGATATATGTCTGATTAGAAAAATTTCAAGAAATCATAATAGTTTATACAAATATAATGAGATTGGCAAAAATAATTATACTGACAATTTAACAAATTATCCACATTCATAATATAATTTTTTTTTCTTTTCTGTAGTCTTACATATTTTGCAATTAGTTTTCAGTTCATGAGTTTAAATTAGCTCTCCTCTATGATACTTTGTTGTAAAAATCCAAAAAAGGGAAATTGATTTGATAGTAAATTTTTAATTAATATGGTTCACAATTCAAAGTTGACAAAATAAAAATAACAACATAATATAAAATAATAAATGTGTGAAAACTGCTTTGAATTTTTATAGCCAAAAAAACACTCAAATAAATACTGCTTATATTCTTTATAGTAGTATTTATCAAGTATTCATCTAGCTTTTCCACCATCAAAACATTTTAGGCATTAAAATAACTAAAATGATATCTTCACAAAATATAATTTTGAATTATTTCAGAAATAAATTTGGCCAACATATATCTTGACCATTAGAAATATATACTATAAGTATTTTACAAGGAAGAAAAGAAATACTTTATGAAAGAGGAAATAGTAAATTTCCCAGAATAAAGTCCAGTAAAATGAGAAACTAACTGAAAAAGAGAAAAAATATAAAAAAGTACGATAATAAATTGCTGATCGTTTAATAATATAGCCTTCACTACACTTTGTTCAGAATACTTATCTATAAAACAGACCAACTCCAAAGAAATTCAGAGTTGAATTTGATAATAGTTTTCAATATACAGCCTTACAGTTAAACAGTTTACAAATCATAAATCCTATTATAATAATTTATATTTCCCATATTAATTGAATTAGTTTCATTTAGCTCTTTTTTTTTTCACAAAAAAATTTAGTCATGTGAAAATATACGAAATAAAATATTATTAATATTATCATATGTTTATAATAATATATATTACATTGAAGCATATATTGACAATATTTTATCCCATTCACTACTTGGGTCACTTTTCAAAACAATGATAAAATAATATTTCAGATACAATTTTATACTATTGAAAAGAGAAAAATGATTTCTGATATTTTTCTTTTATAAATTAATATATTTCTCAGAATTATTTTCAAACAAATTACTTTCACCATCCTCTAATCTTTGAAAGTTATACACACAGAAGCTTATAGGTAATGTATAAAACTAGAATTTTTACTTACAATATTTTTCAAAGTTCTGAATTTTAATTTTTTTAATGATATACTTGAGAAAATAAATTAGAAAAGTTCATAATTTATAAAGACAATTTTGGAATAAGTTACTGTTGGTTTGTTAAACTACATTTCAGCTATTTTGAATAAATTATAAACAAAATGCATCAAGTTTGCAAGATTAAACTTTTTACTTTCATAATTACATTGAACTTACAAATTTGTAAATAAAATTAAAATTTTACTTTTAAGATGTAAAACTAAATGGTATTGAAGACTTAGATTTTAGATTTGTATGACATTAAGTACTGCCTACATTAAGTTGTAAAACTTTACAGAAATCTGAGAAAATTGTGCTATCTGGCGTGATTATCAGATCACAGAACCTTTGTTCTTGCTTAATACTTCAGTATTAATTGTAAAACGCACCTACTGGGTCATATTCAAAAAGGA
>JAGEOH010000725.1:20000-30700 GCA_032207245.1 Pardosa pseudoannulata | reverse complement strand
AAAGAATCATCTCGTGTCTAACACGAGCTTTTCACATTTGGCCAGAGAGAATCATCATGTGTCTGGCACGAGATTTTCACTTTCGGCCAGATAGAATCACACGTGTGTGAAACGAGGTACTCATTTTTAGCACTACGATCACGTCTCCCATATTCTTGACGAAAAGGGCTAAAAAATTTTCCATATAAATATATGCATTAGCAAGGAATAAGTTCCCTTATGAGGACTCTAGAATACGTTCTATTGGTCGAAAAGAGATGCAATTTGAACTATAGACATTTTAAATCATGTTGTTGACATTTATCATATAAAATTTTTTAATACAAATATTCACCTATAGATGGCGCTGTAACACATAATATTCATTTTTTTTAAGTTAAGTCGAGCATGACTTTCTTGTCTGTACATTGTATTGAAGTTGAAGAAAGAGCGCTTCTGATACAACAGTGAAAAAAAAAGAAATTCTGCTCCAAGTTCGTAACACATGTGTGAGTTACATTTCCAGCGGGATTGAACCGGAAGCGTGCGTTTTTTGCCCGTAAATTTAGTTATTCATGTAAATCTCAATAGATTTAAAATTATTTTCTTTTTTTAACCCACTTTTCGTATTTTATGTTGAAATATATAAACAAATATATAAATATAAATATGTAAATAACAATCATACGATTTTTGTAAAGAAAAAATATATTTGCTTAGTAGATAAATTTTTAATAGTATCGTAAATATGGAAAATCAAATAGAAATAGTAGTATATAGTTTTAAATTTTTCCCAATCTGTGGTTCCGCATCGACTGATGTCACACTAGTTTTTGTCTAAATTTTTCCAGAATCTATGTAGTAGACAAGAACATTCGGCTTCGTTTTCCTGTATATACCGTTATTTTTGTACCCACAAACAAACCATGTTGTTACACTAACCCGTACTATACTCGGTGTAAACTCAATAGGCACTTCAAGGTCACTGATTTTTCCCCGATGACCAACTGTAACTATGGTAACGACAGTTGGGGAATGATTTTACTCTTTTTTCCCACTGTGTTAAGGGGTGTCATGCATCGTGTGGGCTCTCCGTGCATGATGAAAGTATGTTTATTTAGACTACACTTTGAAGAATACTTAATACTTTACACAAAATTTTATGAGTCATTTCAGACCTGTTTCTAAGTTCATAAATTTAAGATATAATCCCATTTCATAAAATTACAATTCAAAAATTGTATGTTATATTCTAATCCGTAAGATTTAAAAAATTCTACTGAAAAAGTAAATCTTTTTTTTTTCCACACACAGTTGCATTATTTACAGAAATAATATCATTAAGATGATTGAATATTTCGCTAATTTTAATGAGTAATTAGTTATAATTTCTCACTATTTTTCTTTATATTTGTATGATTCTTTTAATTTAAATATCAAAAGTATTTCTTAATAATTAATTTATTTAAGAGAATGTAGTTCTGAAATTCCTTAAATTTAAGTTGTATGTTAATAAGTATATTATGAAGTTATGTGGACCATAGTAAAGTTTCTATTCCAAAATTGTACTGTATTAATTATTATGATTTTACAAGAATTGAAAGAGGTCTTAATGCAATAACAATATTTTGTATAATTTTATTATGTATTTAAAGATTTATGGTCTGTTGACACATTTTTAGAAAGTGAAAATTTCTTTAGAAGGTAGAGATTCCTAATGTTTTAGTAAGAATTCTAAATTAAAATGAATTTTTGTATTTTTACAAAAACATCTGTGATTTATTATAACCATTTTATACATATTGTTAAACTTTTCTTTATGTAAATAGTTAACGCATTTATGCACAACTGAAAATTTTGACTTTGCTTATAATAATAAAGCAAGTCGTCTGAACGTATTGGAATCAAATCCTCAACTGAAGTGCTGAAAATAAGTGTGAATGCACAGGCTTCTTGGTCGCTACCATAGTAACCGATGACTGGGGAAACGAGAAAGTGTGACCTTGAAGCGCCAATAGATTTTACATGGACTATAGTAGGTGTCTATAAAAAGTATTATTCGTCAATAAACGTATAGGACGTGTCATGCTAAGTATTAATCGTAGAAAATGTACTAGTACGTGCCCCTTGCTCAAGCATTCGTCAGAAAATACTAGGACGTGTCCCGTGCTCAATATTAATCGTCAGAAAAATGTACTAGTACGTGCCCCTTAAATATATTCGTCAGAAAACGTACTAGGACATGTGGCTCAAGTATTAATCGTCATTAAATGTATATATGCCTCTTGCTAAGTATCATTGTCAAAAACGTACTAGGATTTTGTAAGTATTAATCGTAGAAAATGTACTAGTAAGTTGCTCAATATTCGTAAAAACGTATATATTAGTGTGCTCAATATTAATAAAAAATATAGTATATATTTTGCTAAATATATTGTAGAAAAACGTACTAATGTATATAGTATTAATCGTAAAAATTACTAGTATGTAATCAAGTTATATTTAAAAAATATAAATGTTTAAGTATTAAATCGTCAGAAAATTACTATATGTCTTGCTAAAGTATCATCGTCAGAAAACGTACTAGAACGTGTCCCGTGCTCAAGTATAATCGTCAGAAAAATGTACTAGTATGCGCCTTATATATTCGTCAGAAAACGTACTAGAACATGTCCCGCTCAAGTATTAATCGTCAGAAAATGTACTAGTACGTGCCTCTTTCTCAAGTATCATTCGTCAGAAAACGTACTAGACTGTCCCGTTATAAGTATTAATCGTCAGAAAATGTACTAGATATGTGTTACTCAACATTCGTCAGAAAACAAACTAACATGTCCCGCGCTCAAGTATAATCGTCAGAAAATGTACTAGTACGTGCCCTTGCTCAAGTATCATTCGTCAGAAAACGTACTAATGTCCCGTGCTCAAGTATAATCGTCAGAAAATGTACTAGTACTTGTCAAGTATATTCGTCAGAAAACGTACTAGACATGTCCCGTGCTCAAGTTTCAATCGTCAGAAAATGTACTAGAACGTGTTTGCTCAAGTATCATTGTCAGAAAACGTACTAGATGTCCCGTGCTCAAGTATTAATCTCAGAAAATGTACTAGTATTTACTCAAGTCATTCGTCAGAAAACGTACTAGGACATGTCCCGCGCTCAATTATTATCGTCAGAAAATGTACTAGACGTGCCTCGCTCAAGTATCACGTCAGAAAACGTACTAGGATGTCCCGTGCTCAAGTATTAATCGTCAGAAAAATACTAGTACGTGTACTCAAGATTCGTCAAAAACGTACTAGGACATGTCCCGTGCTCAAGTATTAGTCGTCAGAAAAATGTACTAGTACGTCCCTGCTCAAGTATCATTCGTCAGAAAACGTACTAGGACGTCCCGTGCTCAAGTATCAATCGTCAGAAAATGTACTAGTACGTGTTACTCAAGCATTCGTCAGAAAACGTACTAAATGTCCGTGCTCAAGTATTAATCGTCAGAAAATGTACTAGTATGTCTTTCAAGATCATATCGTCAGAAAACGTACTAGGACTTGCTCAAGTATTAATCGTCAGAAAATGTACTAGTACATGCCCTTACTCAAGCGATTCGTCAGAAAAGTACTAGGACATTCCCGTGCTCAAGTATTAATCGTCAAAAAACGGACTATTACGTGCCTCTTGCTCAAGTATCAATCGTCAGAAAACGTACTAGGACGTGACCGGTACTCAAGTATTAATCGTCAGAAAAATGTACTAGACGTGCCTCTGCTCAAGTATCATTCGTCAGAAAACGTACTAGGAATTGTGCTCAAATTAATCGTCAGAAAAAACTAAAACGTGCCCCTTGAAAGCAAAATCGTCAAAACGTACTAGTACATGTCCCTTTTGTCTCAATCATCAGAAAACGTTCTATACATGGCCCGCATATGTGTTAATATTCCGGCAGACGTATTGTCATAATAAAAATATGGTTTGCGATTACAGCCTATGATTGAATGGAGGACATATTGAGCAAATTTATGATATTTTAATATTATTTAGCATTTATAAAGCATATTAGATGTGTCCATTTTATCAAAGCTCAACTTATAGGCAATTTTTGCACGAAATCTTTTTTATGTAATAAATGTCAAGCGCATATCTGAATTATCTTTAGACAATTGTATTAATGACAAATAAAAGATTCTAGATCCTTAGAGGAAAAATTATTTATATATATATATATATATATATATATATATATATATAATTTATATATATAAATATAAAAATATTTTTGTGTTAGTGTGTGTGTTTATTAGATATAAGTGTGCATATTATGTATGAATAAAAAATGCTTTGTTATATATAAAAATATAATATATATAAAAAAACATAAAAAAGTATAAAAATGTTTATTTTTTTTGTAATATGTGTGTGTGAAATAGATGAACTTCGAAGTGGTTCCATATGCATAAAAACAATATACAAAAAAATATATATTATCAAACATTTATATAAACATATTTTAAAATTATATATATATACATACATTAATATATACTATATAAAAAAACAACATTATTATATATATATTATATATATAAAATATATATATATATAAAATTTATACACATAAAATTATATACATACATAATTTATATACATAAAAAAAATACAAAATATATAATATAAACATACATAAATATATAAAAAAAAATTATAAATATACATACATTACATATATATATTATATATATATTTTATATATATAATATATATACATATATATATAAAAAAAACATAATGATTTTTTAAAAAAAATTATATATTTATATATATACATCAAAACATATAAAAATATATTTATATATATATTATATATAATATATTATATAAATATATATAATAATTTTAATATATATATATACATATACATACATATATATTGTAAGTGAAATGGGAAATAACACGCAGGTAAAAATTTTGACATAATATTCTTTAGGTATGTGCATTGATAATATTTACATGATTTAGAAAATACTACTTTCATTAGACATCTATAGATTGTATATTAAAAATTTTTTATAAAATATATAATATAAATATATATATATATATATATATATATATAATAATATATAATATTATATAATATAAATATATAAACAATTATAAAAAATATACAAAATATACAAAAAATATATATATATCTACATATATATACATGTTATATATATATAAAATACATATTTCATATTTATATACATATTTTATAGATATACATATATATATTATATAAATATATAAAATATATATATACACATATAAAAATATATATAATGCATGTATGTATGTATGTATATATACAGTAAAAATGTGTTAAATTTTCATAAATATAAGCATAAATATATATATAATAAATATATATATAATATATATATATATACGTATACAGTTTGTGTATATATATGCATAAATTGCATAGATATATATTTAAACATATTTTTTTTCATATATAATAAATAAATATATAAATATATATATTATATATAATATATATGTATAATGTATATATACTAAAAATTGCGTTTAATTTCGAAGTGAATATAAAAAATAAATAATCGTAAAATGTATTGTAATATATATGTTAACTGTATAGATATATTTATACATATATTTGTATAATTGCATTTTATAATATATATATATATATATATATTTAATTTTATATATATATATATATATATATATATATATATATATATACATATATATATTACTTATATATATACAATAAATATACATATTTATATACATATATATAGTATATATATCTATTATATAATGTAATATATAATAAATATATATATGTATATATATATATATAAATATATATATATATATATACTTTATATATATATATAATATATATGTTTGTATGCACGTATGTTTATTTTTCAGTTAAATTTCGGTAAATTTTTTATACTGTATTATGAATTCTTCAATTTTACTACTCCATTTACATTTTCGATCTAACATTTAAAAAATAAATAAGAGCTGTATAATGATTCTAGCCATATCCAATCTTTAAATTCAACGATTCCAAAAATTTCCATTTCCTGAAACCCAATCCATGACGATATGTATACACACAAATGGTTAAAAACTTCCGAAATCTGACCAAAATCTCGTTGCAATCTATTTCCCTTCTGAATATTGAAAAGTGCGAAAAGTTTTAAACGAGCGACTAGATGGAAATTCTTGGAAGAGGTCTTTGATAGAAAATAATTAATGGAAGAAAATAAATTAATGTCTCAGTATATAGACGAGATTTCAGTCGAATGTATAGCAAATTGTTCTAGTCCTCTTAACTTTCTATGTGTTTTGTTGCAGTATATATAGTTGCATATGACGGTAAAATAAATTTAAAAAATACTTTAAAAATAGATTTTATTTAACAAAAAGCAGAAAAAAAAGGAAAAAATATTTTAAACAGCGAGTGAAAAAACTTGAATGAATTTCCTATAAAAAAATCGTAATGCTCTGATATAGAAATATTCATTAGGATATATAGAATATACAGCAGTTATTATGATGGGTTATGCGACTAAAAATTGCGTTGAGTACTGAAAGTATAACAATTAAACATCAATTAGCACTAAAAAGTAAACTAAAATTTTAAAACAGCGCATGAAAAAGAAATTGAGTGAGAAGCTCTTTTATGAAAATCGTATTGCGCTGATATCGAAAAATTGTGTAAAAACAATAAAAATTTTAAAAAAAATTAAAACAGGGCAAGAAAAAAAGGTTGAGTGAAAAGTTCCTATATGAAAATCGTAATGCTCTGATATAGAATAATTTGATTAGGAGATTCTATAGAATAAGAGCAGTTATTATGATGGGTTATGCGAGTAAAAAAATAGCAGAGTATCAAAGTATAAAAATTGAGCACCAAATTAGCACTAGAATGAAAATGTTATTCAGTGAAAAGCTTCTGTATGAAAACGTAATACGCTAATATCGAAAAAAAATGCGTAAAAACAATAAATATTTTTAACAAAAATTTAAAACCGAGCATGAAATAGAAATTGATAGAAGCTCTTTAATGATAATCATATTGCGCTGAAATATAAAAATTGCATAAAACAATAAAAAATTTAAAAAAAAATAAAACAGCGCATGAAAGAAAGGTTGAGTGAAAATCCTATATGAAAATCGTAATGCTCTGATATAGAAAAATTGTTAGGAGATTCTATAAGGAGAAGAGGCAGTTATATGATGGGTTATATACGAGTAAAAATATAGCAGAGTATTCAAAGTATAAGAATTAAGCACCAAATTAGCACTAAAAATTGGAAATGTAATTGAGTGAAAAAATTCTATATGAAAACGTAATACGCTAATATCGAAAGAATGCGTAAGAACAATAAAAATGATGCGTTACGAGACTAAATAAATAGCATTGAGTATTCAAACTATAACAATTAAGCACCAAATTAGCACTAAAAACGTAATTGTAATTGAGTGTAAGTAAAATGTAATTGAGTGAAAATCTTCTATATGAAAAAGTAATTCGCGAATATCGAAAAAATCAAATAAAAACAATAAAACTTTAAAAAGAAATTAAAACAGCGAATGAAAGATAACTTGGGTGAAAAGCTCCTATATGAATATCGTAATAAGCTGATATAGAAAAATTTCATTAGGAAATTCTATAGAATAAGAATCAGTTATTATGTCGGGTTACACAACTAAAAAAAAGCATTAAGTAGTCAAAGTACAAAAAAAGTATCAAAAGTATCAAAAGTATAAAATTAGCACTAAAAAGGAAAATGTAACTGAGTGAAAAGCTTCTATATGGGAACGTAACACGCCGAATAATACTGAATAAAATTTAAAAAATTAAAAAATACCGAAAAAAAATTAAAACAACACATGAAAGAGAAGTTGAGTGAAAAGCTCCATACAGGAGCTTTTACGATTTTCATATACAAAATCGTAATTCCCTGATATAGAAAAAATTGCATAAGGATATTCTGTAGGAGAAGAGGCAGTTATTATGATGGGTTATACTAGTAAAAATTTAGCAGAGTATTCGAAGTATAACAATTAAGCACCAAATTAGCACTAAAAGTGAAAATGTAATTGAGTGAAAAGCTTCTGTAGGAAAACGTAATAAGCTAATATCGAAAATATGTGAAAGAACAATAAAAATGTTTAACAAAAATTTAAAATTGCTCATGAAACAGAAATTGAGTGAAAAGCTCCTATATGAAAATCGTAACGCGCTGATATAGAAATATTGCATTGGGAAATTCTATAGAAAATGAGGCAGTTATTTTGATGGGTTACGCGACTAAAAATATAGCATTGAGCATTTAAAGTATGACAAATAAAAATCAAATTAGCACTAAAAAGGAAAGTGTAATTTTAAAACAGCGGATGAAATAGAAATTAAGTGAGAAGTTTTTTTTATGAAAATCATATTGCGCTGATATCGAAAAAATTGCGTAAAAAATAAAAATTTAAAAAAAATTAAACCAGAGCATGAAAGAGAAGTTCAGTGAAAAGCTCCTACATGAAAATCGTGATGGGCTGATATAGAAATATTACATTAGGAAATTCTGTAGAATAAGAGCCAGTTATTACGCCAGTTAAAAAGAAAAATATGATTTGTAAAAAGGGGATAAATTAGAAATTGAGTGAAAAGCTTTTGTAGGAAAAACATAATGCCCTGATATCGGAAAAATGCGTAAAGTCAATAAAAATCTTTAAAAAGAAATCAGCGCATGAAACTGAAATTGAGTGAAAAGCTCCTATCTGACAATCGTAATGCGCTAATAAACAAAAAAATTGCATTAAGATATTCTATAGGAGAAGAGACAGTAATTATGGTGGGTTATGAGACTAAAAAAATTAACATTGAGTATTCAAAGTATAGCAATTAAACATCAAATTAGCACTAAAAAGTAAAATATAATTTCAAAATAGTGCATAAAAGAGAAATTTAGAGAAAAGCTCATGTATGAAAATCGTAATGCGCTGATATAGAAAAATTGCATTAGGAAATTCTACAGAATAAGAGCCAGTTATTAAGATGAGTTATACAACTAAAAATAATAGCGTTGCTAACTCATATAGCAATTAAACATCAAATTAGCACTAAAAAGTAAAATATAATTTCAAAATAGTGCATAAAAGAGAAATTTAGCAAAATTCTCTTTACAGAAAAATTACATTAGGAGATTTTATAGAAAAAGAAACATTATTATGATGGGTTATGCGACTAAATTAATAGCAGAGTATTCAAAGTATAACAATTATATATTAAATAAGTACTAAAATGTAAAATATAATTATAAAATAGCGCATGATATAGAAACTGAGAGAAAAGCTTTTGTATGAAAAACGTAATGAGCTAATATCGAAAAATTGAGTAAGAACATTAAAAATTTAAAAGAATTAAAACAGCGCATGAAAGAGAAATTGAGTGAAAAGGTCCTATATGAAAATTGTAATGCGCTGATATAAAAAAATTACATTAGAAAATTCTGTAGGAAAATAGTTATTTACTATGATGGGTTACGCGATTAAAACAAATCGCGTTGAGTACTCAAAATATAACAATTAAATATCAAATTAGCACTAAAAACGAAAAGATAATTTTAGTACCAGTGTATGAAACAGAAATTTAGTGAAAAGTTTTTGTATGAAAAACGTAATGTGCTAATATCGAAACATTACGTAAAAACAATAAAATTTTTTTCAAAAGATGTCAAACAGCGGATAAAATAAAATTTGTGTAAAAACTTTTCTATGAAAATATAATGTGCTAATATCGAAAAATTGCGTAAGAACTATATTAAAAAAAAACTTAAAACAGCGGATAAAATAGATTTCTATTTTATCTATTTAAATCTCAACAGATCGAAAATTATTTAATTTTATATCAGTCACATCGACTGATGTAAAAACTAGCTTTCATTTATCTAAATTTTACTAGAACCTTTGTAGCAGACAATAACATTCGGCTTCGTTTTCCTGTATATACCGTTATTTTTGTTAGGAAATTAAAAAAAAAATAGTTTTCTTCCTTACATCACCTAATTATTCATCCGATGCGTTTACGTTTCAGTCAACTTAAACCGTGACTGAAACCTTCATGTAAATCTCCTGCCACATGTGTGTATTTAAGCCTAGGCAGCGTGGTTAGCTGGGGGAAGCATCTCTAGCTCACGCTGCAGGTAACTAGCTTGTTTAATTTTTGTATTAAGTCGATACAGGTTTAATTTTTTACAAATAAAATTTTAACTTAAAACCTTCGAAGTGTAAATTTTATTGAAATCCTAAAAACTTCATCAAACCTCTGACGACTCTGAATTTTTTTGAAGTGTTGGAAAACTATATAAAAAGATTAATTTTCCATCACATTTTTGTACCCACAAATAAACCATGTTGTTACACTTTCCCGTACTAGTATATGACTAGCGCTCAAGTATCAATCGTCAGAAAATGACCCCCCCCCCCCCAACAAACCCCCCCCCCCCAAAACCAACCAACACATAAAATAAAAAAAAAAAAACAATACGTGTACCGCATACAATGTGTTAAACGGGATTTAAATAAATAAGTATTACTCTTTGAACTTCGATTATAATGCGGTGCTTAACCCTTTGAAGGTCACGAACATAAATTCTGTGGAATTTGATGAAATCTATATATAAAAATGAATTTGTGTCTG
>JAGEOH010000725.1:0-12500 GCA_032207245.1 Pardosa pseudoannulata | reverse complement strand
AAACCAAACCAATCCATAATAATTAATTATATTAAATACTAAAATATTGCTGCAATTTATCTACGTCAGTTTTTGTACGTAATTTGTATGAAGACTCACAAAGTAGAAAGTAATTAAAACAGCCATCAAATGTAATAAAAATTATTAAAATCTTGAAAATAAGCATAAAATAAGAAAAAAAATCCTCAGAGGTTCCCAATTTTTTTCTGTGCCTCCCCCTTTTTACAAGAAAAAATATTTGAACACCCCGCTTCCATGCTAGTTAATTATATTAAATTCTAAAATATTGCTGCAATTTATCTACGTCAGTTTTAACTGCTTAATTTGTACTAAGACTCGCAAAGTAGAAATTAATTAAAACAGCTATCAAATAAATAAAAATTATTAAAACCTTAAAAATAAGCATAAAATAAGAAAAAAATCATCAGAGGTTCCCAAACTTTTATGTGCATTCCCCTCTTTTACAAGGAAAAAATATTTGAACGCCCCTTCCATAATAGTTACTTATACTAAATACTAAAATATTGTTCAAATTTATCTACGTCAGTTTTAACTGCTTAATTTGTACTAAGACTCGCAAAGTAGAAATTAATTAAAACAGCCATCAAATAAATAAAAATTATTAAAACCCTAAAAATAAGCATAAAATAAGAAAAAAATCATCAGAGGTTCCCAAACTTTTATGTGCCTTCCCCTCTTTACAAGGAAAAAATATTTGAACGCCCCCCTTCCATAATAGTTACTTATACTAAATACTAAAATATTGCTGCAATTTATCTACGTCAGTTTTAACTACCGAATTTGTATTAAGACTCACAAAGTAGAAATTAATTAAAACAGCCATCGAATGTAATAAAAATTATTAAAACCTTAAAAATAAGCATAAAATAAGAAAAAAAATCATCAGAGGTTCCCAAACTTTTATGTGCCTTCCCCCTTTTTACAAGGAAAAAATATTTGATCGCCCCCTTCCATAATAGTTACTTATACTAAATACTAAAACATTGCTGCAATTTATCTACGTCAGTTTTAACTACTGAATTTTTATTAAGACTCACAAAGTAGAAATTAAATTAAAACAGCCATCGAATGTAATAAAATTTATTAAAACCTTAAAAATAAGCATAAAATAAGAAAAAAATCATCAGAGGTTCCCAAACTTTTATGTGCCTTCTCCCTCTTTACAAGGAAAAAAAATATTTGAACGCCCCCCTTCCATAATAGTTACTTATACTAAATACTAAAATATTGCTGCAATTTATCTACGTCAGTTTTAAACTGCTTAGTTTGTACTAAGACTCACAAAGTAAAAATTAATTAAAACAGCCATCAAATGTAACAAAAATTATTAGAACCTTGAAAATAAGTATAAAATAAGAAAATAAAAAATCAGCAGTGGTTCCCATCCTTTTTTGTCCTCCCCCACTCTTTACAAGAAAAAATTTTCGAACCGCTTACGTCCCTCTTTCATAATAGTTAATTATATTAAATAGTAAAATATTGTTGTATTTTATCTTTGTCAGTTTTACCTGCTTATTTATCTATTACGAATCACAAAGTAGAATTGAAAAAGGTCATCAAATGTAGTAAAAAATAATTTATTAAAATTTTTTTAAAAAGTATAAAAAAAAAACAGAATCTCAAACTTTTCTTCTCTACCACCGCTTTTATGAGAAAAAATATTGAAACGCCCCTCTTTTATAATAGTTAATTACTTTAAATCCCTTATATAATAATAACCTAAAATATCTATCCTTATTATTAGTCTTGGAATTTATTAAGCGGTTTTTAAAAACCTGGAATGGATAGAGGCATCCACACTGGATTCTTGATGAGTTATGGTTAGCAAATTTCAAAGCGAGTACAGTTTTTCTCCTAAACTACCGATCCGATTCTAAAATAGCGAATGATTTCCGAATGGTTAGGGTGTTGGCCTTCTGAACCGGAGTTCGTGAGTTCGAATCCCACAGTGGCATGGATGTTCGTAGCCGTTCGGAATCGGCTTTAACTTTTAGCTTTCGGCTGGTACAGCTATTGTACCATAAATATTTAGAAACCCAAAACTCGGCTAGGGTACAACAGTTGTACCGTAGATATTTCTCCCCTTTTGCAGGGACGGGGTCATTACTCACTTGTCATTTGGCCAGTCCCTCCCTATTGTTGAAGTTTTGCTGAGTGCATCAGTACCGGGAAGGAAGAATGTGAATTTTTTTTGGCGACATGTGGAACAACTGGCTCTTTTTTGTCCGTGTCCAGCAGTTGTTTGTAAACTATTCATTCTATCTTGTGAACCAAATCCATTTGGAAAAGAGTCAAAGTTTTTTTTCTTCGTCGTTTATTTATTTTTTTTTTTTGTTTAATCTGATCATAGCTCCAAAATTTAACTGTCTTTCTCAAAGTGAGATGTCAAATAACATCTTTCAGACTGGTTTCAGAGCAACCAGGAATTGTAACGTTTTCACTCCCAGAGAATGACAATAGGACAAAACATTTTTCCCTCTTAAGAAAGTGGAAGGAGGGGGGAAGAATTTTCGAAAATTCTTCCGATTTCTAGTCCAAATGCAAGTCAGCGGTCAGCCGAAGCTTAAAAGGTTAAGCAGTACGTCCCTGTCTCATTAGCACTCGTGTTGAAAAAAGTAGGAAGTAGCGCTCCAAGCCAAACAAAACCGATTCTAATGCCGAACAATGGCCGATTGGTTAGGATGCTAACCTTCGGTACCGGAGTTCGTGGGTTCGAATCCCACAGTGACATGGTTATTTGCAGCCGTTCGGAATCGGCTTTAAGCTGTAGGTCCCGGTCTCATTAGCCCTCGTGTTGCAAAAAGTAGACCGTAGCACTCTAAACCAAACCAAACCTATTCTAAAAATAAATTGGTAGAAATCACTTCGGTAAACTAAGACAAACTTTACTCGAAATCCTCTATATAATAATAGCCTAAACTGTCTGTCCTCGAATTTCTGAAGCGATTGGATCTGTAATTGATCGAGGCATCCATATTGGATTCTTAATGGGTTTAGGGATAACAAAATCCAAACCGAGTTAAGTTTAATCTTCTCCTAAACTATCTATCCGATTCTTAAATAAGTTGGTATAAATAAGCTTCATATCACAACAAAAATATAGTCCTCTTTAAAACGTTCGAAACCCACCCCTTCTTTCCTTTTCGAGTGTTAAAATCCATTACATCAAGCACCATTTTAAGAGCGGGCTATCAAATTTATCAATTTATCCCATAATAACTAGGTAAAAAATAAAAGTTTTCCTAGCATTATGGCGTCATTCATTTAACCATCTCATTCAATCCTTTCCTATTTTAAATTATTTAAATATCGTCTGCATTATTTTCATACGTTTTATCACTGAACTTTGATATTACGTAAATAATTTTCTTTTATATTTGGCTTAAATAATAGATTACGTACATATGTGATAATTTTAAATTTAATCATCGATTATTTTTTGTTGCAATGAAAATTTTATCACCGGTATTAACAACAAATTCTATCTACCTCCAGGGTGTAGTGGGAATGATAGTTTCATTCTTTTACTTCCATTAATTACTGTGGCAAAAAATTGGGAAGAACTTAACGATAATTTCGACGTAGCTAAGAAAACTTTGAATTATCTTTCTAAATGAATTCAACGTGATTTTAAACTGCATTCACAGTATCGGAAGAATTTAGAGGAGTATGAAGATAAACAAATTATTAAGAGCGTACCAGATAATTCTCAGCCAACCCCCCCCCCATTTTTCTTTTATCTGCCTTGTAGGGTACTTTACAATTCTGGGAAATTAAAAATCTTACTGATCCCGTCATATGACGGGGTATATGCTAGTTATTTAATAAAAATTAATAACTTGGACGTAGCTAAGAAAACTTGAATTATCTTTCTAAATGAATTCAACGTGACTTTAAACTGCATTCAAAATATCAGGAGACTTTAGAGGAGTATGAAGATAAACAAATTATGTGCGTGTACCAGATAATTCTCAGCCAAGAAACAAAAATTTTTTTACCTGCCTCATAGGGTACTTTACAATTCTGAGAAATTGAAAATTTTACTGATCCGATCATATGACGGGCTATATACAGACGCTATCGGTTATATGGTCAGCTTAGCGGTCCAGAAAAATCAGACCTTATAAGCGGGGTGACCCTATATGCGGAACAATACCACCCTATTAAATTGTGGAAAGATTATATTCACCTATCAAAATGTTGTACTCATAAACAAATAACTATACTTTTAAGGACATAAGAATTAATTCGAGAAGTAAAAACTATATTAAAAATATGCAATTTTTTCCTTTTTTGTGTGGGAGGGGAATTGATTAGCTTACCTCACTAATCAATGTACAGCACACGTAAATTCATGCTCGATGTATTTAAAAATAATCAGATATATAAGTTTGCTTCCTTTTGTTACTTGTTAACACAACTTTTTCCAAGTCCCTAATAGCTTTAAAATACTCATCTGCTACTTCAGAATTAGTAAAATAGCACCTGAAGTCATGTATGAGAGAGATAACTTCAACCAATAAACAGACAGATGTCCACTTGTTATCAGTGGGGGTCAAGAACTGAGAGAGGTGGAAAACTCCGACGATGAGTCTACACAAACAAGAAAGGGGGAAAGGGAGGAAAATAAAGGCTTGAATTCATTTCCTCTCCAATTTCGCACTAACTTCTTAAAAAAATTGAAAAGAAGAAAAACGGAAACTTGTTGAAAACATTAAAACTGACCATATAACTGGTAACAAGAAAAAGAAAATGGCTGTATAAGCGGTGCGCTTTAACACATGTACTAAGTTAGATGGGACCTGAAAAGTTGGTAGAAAATGCGGAGGTGAATGCTCTAACGTATAGACTAGACGAGACAATTTTAACACATGTTCCCTATTAAGTTCGGCGGCACTTTAGAAAACTGACCATATAAGGGGAATGCCCTTATAAGTGGGTGACAATATAGACGGTACTGACTGTATTTTTGGGATAGGACCAGAAAGTTGATAGAAAATGCGGAGGTGAATGCTCTACGTATAGAATAGACGAGACAACTTTAACACATGTTTCCTATTAAGTTAGACGGAACTTTAGAAAACTGACCATATAAGCGAGGTGACTTTATAAGCGGGTGACCATATAGCCGGTACTGACTGTATTTTTTGGATAGGACCAGAAAGTTGGTAGAAAATGCGGAGGTGAATGCTCTACGTATAGACTAGACGAGACAATTTTAACACATGTTTCCTATTAAATTAGACGGAACTTTAGAAAACTGACCATATAAGATGGGTGCCCTTATAAGCGGGTGACCATATAGACGGTACTGACTGTATTTTTGGGATAGGACCAGAAAGTTGATAGAAAATGCGGAGGTGAATGCTCTACGTATAGACTAGACGAGACAACTTTAACACATGTTTCCTATTATGTTAGACGGAACTTTAGAAAACTGACCATATAAGCGGGGTGACCGTATAAGCGGGTGACCATATAGCCGGTACTGACTGTATTTTTTTTGGATAGGACCAGAAAGTTGGTAGAAAATGCGGAGGTGAATGCTCTACGTATAGACTAGACGAGACAATTTTAACACATGTTTCCTATTAAATTAGACGGAACTTTAGAAAACTGACCATATAAGATGGGTGCCCTTATAAGCGGGTGACCATATAGCGGGTACTGACTGTATTTTTGGGATAGGACCAGAAAGTTGATAGAAAATGCGGAGGTGAATGCTCTACGTATAGACTAGACGAGACAACTTTAACACATGTTTCCTATTAAATTAGACGGGAACTTTAGAAAACTGACCATATAAGATGGGTGCCCTTATAAGCGGGTGACCATATAGCGGGGTACTGACTGTATTTTTGGGATAGGACCAGAAAGTTGGTAGAAAAATGCGGAGGTGAATGCTCTACGTATAGACTAGACGAGACAACTTTAAACACGTTTCCTATTAAGTTAGACGGAACTTTAGAAAACTGACCATATAAGAGGGGTGACCCTATAAGCGGGGGACCATATAGCCGGTACTGACTGTATTTTTTGGATAGGACCAGAAAGTTGGTAGAAAATCCGGAGGTGAATGCTCTACGTATAGACTAGACTAGACAACTTTAACACATGTTTCCTATTATGTTAGACGGAACTTTAGAAAACTGACCATATAAGATGGGTTGCCCTTATAAGCGGGTGACCATATAGCGGGTACTGACTGTATTTTTTGGATAGGACCAGAAAGTTGGTAGAAAATGCGGAGGTGAATGCTCTACGTATAGACTAGATTAGACAACTTTAACACATGTTTCCTATTATGTTAGACGGAACTTTAGAAAACTGACCATATAAGATGGGTGCCCTTATAAGCGGGTGACCATATAGCGGGTACTGACTGTATTTTTGGGATAGGACCAGAAAGTTGGTAGAAAATGCGGAGGTGAATGCTCTACGTATAGACTAGACGAGACAACTTTAACACGTTTCCTATTAAGTTAGACAGAACTTTAGGAAACTGACCATATAAGAGGGGTGAATTTATAAGCGGGTGACCATATAGCGGGTACTGACTGTATTTTTGGGATAGGACCAGAAAGTTGATAGAAAATGCGGAGGTGAATGCTCTACGTATAGACTAGACGAGACAACTTTAACACGTTTCCTATTAAATTAGACGGAACTTTAGAAAAACTGACCATATAAGAGGGGTGCCCCTTATAAGCGGGTGACCATATAGCGGGTACTGACTGTATTTTTTGGATAGGACCAGAAAGTTGGTAGAAAATGCGAAGGTGAATGCTCTACGTATAGACTAGACTAGACAACTCTAACACATGTTTCCTATTAAATTAGACGGAACTTTAGAAAACTGACCATATAAGATGGGTGCCCTTATAAGCGGGTGACCATATAGCGGGTACTGACTGTATTTTTGGGATAGGACCAGAAAGTTGATAGAAAATGCGGAGGTGAATGCTCTACGTATAGACTAGACGAGACAACTTTAACACATGTTTCCTATTATGTTAGACGGAACTTTAGAAAACTGACCATATAAGATGGGTGCCCTTATAAGCGGGTGACCATATAGCGGGTACTGACTGTATTTTTGGGATAGGACCAGAAAGTTGGTAGAAAATGCGGAGGTGAATGCTCTACGTATAGACTAGACGAGACAACTTTAACACGTTTCCTATTAAATTAGACGGAACTTTAGAAAACTGACCATATAAGAGGGGTGACCCTATAAGCGGGGGACCATATAGCCGGTACTGACTGTATTTTTTGGATAGGACCAGAAAGTTGGTAGAAAATGCGGAGGTGAATGCTCTACGTATAGACTAGACTAGACAACTTTAACACATGTTTCCTATTATGTTAGACGGAACTTTAGAAAACTGACCATATAAGATGGGTGCCCTTATAAGCGGGTGACCATATAGCGGGTACTGACTGTATTTTTGGGATAGGACCAGAAAGTTGATAGAAAATGCGGAGGTGAATGCTCTACGTATAGACTAGACGAGACAACTTTAACACATGTTTCCTATTATGTTAGACGGAACTTTAGAAAACTGACCATATAAGATGGGTGCCCTTATAAGCGGGTGACCATATAGCGGGTACTGACTGTATTTTTGGGATAGGACCAGAAAGTTGGTAGAAAATGCGGAGGTGAATGCTCTACGTATAGACTAGACGAGACAACTTTAACACGTGTTCTCTATTAAGTTAGACGGAACTTTAGAAAACTGACCATATAAGAGGGGTGACCCTATAAGCGGGGGACCATATAGCCGGTACTGACTGTATTTTTTGGATAGGACCAGAAAGTTGGTAGAAAATGCGGAGGTGAATGCTCTACGTATAGACTAGACTAGACAACTTTAACACATGTTTCCTATTATGTTAGACGGAACTTTAGAAAACTGACCATATAAGATGGGTGCCCTTATAAGCGGGTGACCATATAGCGGGTACTGACTGTATTTTTGGGATAGGACCAGAAAGTTGGTAGAAAATGCGGAGGTGAATGCTCTACGTATAGACTAGACGAGACAACTTTAACACGTGTTCTCTATTAAGTTAGACGGAACTTTAGAAAACTGACCATATAAGAGGGGTGACCCTATAAGCGGGGGACCATATAGCCGGTACTGACTGTATTTTTTGGATAGGACCAGAAAGTTGGTAGAAAATGCGGAGGTGAATGCTCTACGTATAGACTAGACTAGACAACTTTAACACATGTTTCCTATTAAATTAGACGGAACTTTAGAAAACTGACCATATAAGATGGGTGCCCTTATAAGCGGGTGACCATATAGCGGGTACTGACTGTATTTTTTGGATAGGACCAGAAAGTTGGTAGAAAATGCGGAGGTGAATGCTCTACGTATAGACTAGACTAGACAACTTTAACACATGTTTTCCTATTAAATTAGACGGAACTTTAGAAAACTGACCATATAAGATGGGTGCCCTTATAAGCGGGTGACCATATAGCGGGTACTGACTGTATTTTTGGGATAGGACCAGAAAGTTGGTAGAAAATGCGGAGGTGAATGCTCTACGTATAGACTAGACGAGACAACTTTAACACGTTTCCTATTAAATTAGACGGAACTTTAGAAAACTGACCATATAAGAGGGGTGACCCTATAAGCGGGGGACCATATAGCCGGTACTGACTGTATTTTTGGGATAGGACCAGAAAGTTGATAGAAAATGCGGAGGTGAATGCTCTACGTATAGACTAGACGAGACAACTTTAACACGTTTCCTATTAAATTAGACGGAACTTTAGAAAACTGACCATATAAGAGGGGTGCCCTTATAAGCGGGTGACCATATAGCGGGTACTGACTGTATTTTTTGGATAGGACCAGAAAGTTGGTAGAAAATGCGGAGGTGAATGCTCTACGTATAGACTAGACTAGACAACTTTAACACATGTTTCCTATTATGTTAGACGGAACTTTAGAAAACTGACCATATAAGATGGGTGCCCTTATAAGCGGGTGACCATATAGCGGGTACTGACTGTATTTTTTGGGATAGGACCAGAAAGTTGATAGAAAATGCGGAGGTGAATGCTCTACGTATAGACTAGACGAGACAACTTTAACACATGTTTCCTATTATGTTAGACGGAACTTTAGAAAACTGACCATATAAGATGGGTGCCCTTATAAGCGGTGACCATATAGCGGGTACTGACTGTATTTTTGGGATAGGACCAGAAAGTTGGTAGAAAATGCGGAGGTGAATGCTCTACGTATAGACTAGACGAGACAACTTTAACACGTTTCCTATTAAATTAGACGGAACTTTAGAAAACTGACCATATAAGAGGGGTGCCCTTATAAGCGGGTGACCATATAGCCGGTACTGACTGTATTTTTTGGATAGGACCAGAAAGTTGGTAGAAAATGCGGAGGTGAATGCTCTACGTATAGACTAGACTAGACAACTTTAACACATGTTTCCTATTATGTTAGACGGAACTTTAGAAAACTGACCATATAAGATGGGTGCCCTTATAAGCGGGTGACCATATAGCGGGTACTGACTGTATTTTTGGGATAGGACCAGAAAGTTGATAGAAAATGCGGAGGTGAATGCTCTACGTATAGACTAGACGAGACAACTTTAACACATGTTTCCTATTATGTTAGACGGAACTTTAGAAAACTGACCATATAAGATGGGTGCCCTTATATGTGGGTGACCATATAGCGGGTACTGACTGTATTTTTGGGATAGGACCAGAAAGTTGGTAGAAAATGCGGAGGTGAATGCTCTACGTATAGACTAGACGAGACAACTTTAACACGTTTCCTATTAAATTAGACGGAACTTTAGAAAACTGACCATATAAGAGGGGTGACCTTATAAGCGGGTGACCATATAGCGGGTACTGACTGTATTTTTTGGATAGGACCAGAAAGTTGGTAGAAAATGCGGAGGTGAATGCTCTACGTATAGACTAGACTAGACAACTTTAACACATGCTTCCTATTAAATTAGACGGAACTTTAGAAAACTGACCATATAAGATGGGTGCCCTTATAAGCGGGTGACCATATAGCGGGTACTGACTGTATTTTTGGGATAGGACCAGAAAGTTGATAGAAAATGCGGAGGTGAATGCTCTACGTATAGACTAGACGAGACAACTTTAACACGTTTCCTATTAAATTAGACGGAACTTTAGAAAACTGACCATATAAGATGGGTGCCCTTATAAGCGGGTGACCATATAGCGGGTACTGACTGTATTTTTGGGATAGGACCAGAAAGTTGGTAGAAAATGCGGAGGTGAATGCTCTACGTATAGACTAGACGAGACAACTTTAACACGTTTCCTATTAAATTAGACGGAACTTTAGAAAACTGACCATATAAGATGGGTGCCCTTATAAGCGGGTGACCATATAGCGGGTACTGACTGTATTTTTGGGATAGGACCAGAAAGTTGATAGAAAATGCGGAGGTGAATGCTCTACGTATAGACTAGACGAGACAACTTTAACACATGTTTTCCTATTAAATTAGACGGAACTTTAGAAAACTGACCATATAAGAGGGGTGCCCTTATAAGCGGGTGACCATATAGCGGGTACTGACTGTATTTTTTTGGATAGGACCTGAAAGTTGGTAGAAAAATGCGGAGGTGAATGCTCTACGTATAGACTAGACTAGACAACTTTAACACATGTTTCCTATTATGTTAGACGGAACTTTAGAAAACTGACCATATAAGATGGGTGCCCTTATAAGCGGGTGACCATATAGCGGGTACTGACTGTATTTTTGGGATAGGACCAGAAAGTTGATAGAAAATGCGGAGGTGAAATGCTCTACGTATAGACTAAACGAGACAACTTTAACACATGTTTCCTATTATGTTAGACGGAACTTTAGAAAACTGACCATATAAGATGGGTGCCCTTATAAGCGGGTGACCATATAGCGGGTACTGACTGTATTTTTGGGATAGGACCAGAAAGTTGGTAGAAAATGCGGAGGTGAATGCTCTACGTATAGACTAGACGAGACAACTTTAACACGTTTCCTATTAAATTAGACGGAACTTTAGAAAACTGACCATATAAGAGGGGTGACCTTATAAGCGGGTGACCATATAGCGGGTACTGACTGTATTTTTTGGATAGGACCAGAAAGTTGGTAGAAAATGCGAAGGTGAATGCTCTACGTATAGACTAGACGAGACAACTTTAACACGTTTCCTATTAAATTAGACGAGACTTTAGAAAACTGACCATATAAGAGGGGACCTTATAAGCGGGTGACCATATAGCGGGTACTGACTGTATTTTTTGGATAGGACCTGAATGTTGGTAGAAAATGCGAAGGTGAATGCTCTACGTATAGACTAGACTAGACAACTCTAACACATGTTTCCTATTAAATTAGACGGAACTTTAGAAAACTGACCATATAAGATGGGTGCCCTTATAAGCGGGTGACCATATAGCGGGTACTGACTGTATTTTTGGGATAGGACCAGAAAGTTGATAGAAAATGCGGAGGTGAATGCTCTACGTATAGACTAGACGAGACAACTTTAACACATGTTTCCTATTATGTTAGACGGAACTTTAGAAAACTGACCATATAAGCGGGGTGACCGTATAAGCGGGTGACCATATAGCAGGTACTGACTGTATTTTTGGGATAGGACCTGAAAGTTGGTAGAAAATGCGGAGGTGAATGCTCTGCGTATAGACTAGACTAGACAACTTTAACACGTTTCCTATTAAATTAGACGGAACTTTAGAAAACTGACCATATAAGCGGGGTGCCCTTATAAGCGGGTGACCATATAGCCGGTACTGACTGTATTAGTTAATTAATATTGAAACAAAACAGTTTAAATGCACAGTACAACAAGATTCAAAGGTTGTGATGATTTTTTTCTCGTTTTATGTTCAAAAAAACTTTAAGAAAAACTTTCAGTTTAGTTCAGCAGTAACTACATGTATCCCGATTGTGTTGCTGCAGATGTTGTGTTATTATTTCCTTTCGCCAACTGTACTATTATTTAAGAACTATACAAACAATCGAATGGACAAACGTCTTTCTAGGTATAAACTAAATTTACGCTGAATCTATGCAAGTTGTAGAAATCACTTCAATAAAGTAAAAGTGGTAATACCCTACCATGGCCTTAGTGATCCAGGTACTCTTGAATAAAGTAAAACAAACAGAAGCGATATAAACAAATAACGAAGCAAAGCAGTTGAACTTCGCATTACAAACTTAGTTACCTTGAAAATTTGTAAAAGAAAACATTTCTCGTTTCGTTAGAAAGAAGAAAAGAAAATGCAAACATCGGCTAGATCAAAAAATCACTGTACTTAAAAACTTGCTGAGTCACAAAACAAACAATTAAGTACTAACAACACATAAAATAATTTTTAAAAAAAGACAAAAATAAATACAATGCTACATGTTCTCATAAACAA
>JAGEOH010000724.1:0-30732 GCA_032207245.1 Pardosa pseudoannulata | reverse complement strand
TTACTGCTTTTTGAACTTTAATCAAAATTGTGCCTTAATTTAATACGAAATGAAAAAGAAATATTTTTGAACTATATTATTTTATAGTCTATTACATTGTTAAAAGTGATACGCTAAGTAATAAAAGTAATTTTATTACGACCGTCTACCGTTATTGTTACGGAAGGTCAAGAGGAGCTTTACCTCACTTAGATAAGAAAAATCATTTCACTTATTTTCTTCAGAATTTTAAGCTAAAAATTTATTATTCATTTAAAACATTTACTCCGTTCTTATATTTCCATTTTAGGCTAATAATTTCTAGAAGTAATTTGTACCGTACTTTATTACTTTTTAATCTTTTGATAGTTTTAAAATAATTTCTTTAAATAACCGTATTTTATAAATATAACTAAATATTTTATAAGCATAATTGCTTAAATATAACTAACTGATGCTTATATTTTGCTTAATTTGCACTTATTGCAAAAATTCCGTACTGTTTAGTTCAATAGACAGTACAAAAGTGCCTTTAAATACATTAAAAACTCAAATTTAAATTTGTATTCATCTTAACAAAATTTTAAACCTTTTTTTTTGTTCAAAATATGCTTTGAAATTGGGTATAAACTTAATACACAAATTGTAAACATCACTTAGCGACAATTTGAGGATCACTTGTACAAAAATAGAGCCGAAAACATGGCGGAGGTGTTCCCGGAACTTGGAATTTACCAAATGCTCCTAGTCTGCCGAGAAATCGATTGAACAAAGGAACATGTAAAAACGTGAAAGTACCTGTCAAGAGAATGTCTTATCCTGATATATAATGTATGGCATCCGCAATTGCATGTAAAAATTCTAACCCCTAAATCTTAAAAAAAAAAAAAAAAAACCTCTGCTTGCAAATACGAGAACAGCTCTAATATTGACTTTCTGAAATGTTTAGTTACTCTTGAATCAAATAATGACAACAAATTAATTTTTGCCTATTCAAAGCTGCTTTACCTGCCATCAGGAGCACTTCTCATCCTATGGACAGAACATTTGTATTATGAAAGAGTATCTTTACTCTCTGGAAAGGTGGGACTCTCAAAATATAGGCCCCACCTTTCGAGAGATTAAAGATCCTCTGATCCCATGTTCTTTCTTCTATAGTATTTTTTTCATTATTTTTAAATTTAAAAGAAATTCCTTGAAAATTTTCTTTTATCTTGGAATATTTTTAATTTCTCTTTTCTTTCCATATTTTTAATTTCTTTTATTCTCTGCTTTGACTGTATGTTAATGAGGCTTTAATCCCGCCTCTTTCCTCTTTTATTGGAATATTTAACAGAAACTGTAAATGTTCAGCGATAAATATGTTAAATGTTCTGAATTCGAGGTAAGTGCCTATCAGTGCATCGTCTTTACCTTTTCCGTTATGCCTTTACGTATTTACGATGTAGCGAAATAGTAAAGAGGAGTCACTTGACATAGATTTGCGTACCCCTGGTGTTAGACCATACGCATTAATTGGCGCTTATTGTGGTGTGGGACCTTGGGGAGGATTTACTGCTATATCTTAACATTGAAGGTGTTAATGCGTTGTCGATTCTAAACGGTTTTCTGTTTTTTTTTTCTGGACGAAATTATTTTGAGATTGAAAACGTCTTGTGCTTTGTGCTTTATTATAGTGTACTAAATCGCGCTTAATGTTTAAATACAATCAACCAATTTAACGGTTTAAATTATTTCATTATTACTTTATTATGAATATTATTTACATGGTTTGCTAATCTTTTTTATTTTCTAGCATTATTGTTTGAAAATTCCAATGAATTTCATTACTTTTTGTTTACTAATGTGCTAATGGATATTCTAATGTATATCTTAAATGCATTACATTTTGTTATTTGTTTTATTTTTATGTGTTTTGCTAATAACTTATCGTTTTCTGTAACATTTTTGTTAGGAAATACACATAAGAATTTTACTAATTTCTGTTCAACGGAAGTTTACCTGTCAAAATGTGCGTTTCAATTTATTTAGTTACATTTTGTCATGTTTGTGTTGTTTTACTTAGTTTTAAATTATCGCTTTTCTTTCAGGTGTTTTATGCAGTACTGTTTTAGGATTTTAATTCAGGTGAAAATGTATTTATAAACTTCATTATGCTCTTTCTATTTGTGCTATAGCAATACTTATTTTTAGCTACTGTAGTTAGGTTACATGGACTCCATTACCAGAAAGTAGTCTGTAAGAAGAAATGTATGTCCTTTAAATCTTGAGAAGTAAGCAAATAGCATCTTGCGGATTTTCTTTCATTTTCCTCCACATAAATTCACAAAGGTACGAATCAAATTGATTTTCACATTTGCGAACTGTGCGGAGGGATCTCTTAATTGAGCTCCACAAGATCTCAATTGTATTGGTGTGATCTCCAGTATTAAATTTAAAAAACGAAAAAAATTACCACAAGAGCTCAGGCAAAATGGACAAACCTCCAGAGCACAGCCGAAATGGACAAAGACTTGAAATGGAAGCTAGAAAATCCAAATTCAGCGGTCTTGGAGTATTGTTAGTTACAGGAACCAATAAGGTTCAAATATTCAAATCACGTGTCATTTCTCCCAATACCCTAAAATAAAGGCGCCGATTGACACCCCCACCTTTTCTAGGGGTGAGTGGGTGGAAGAGTCCGAAAAGAAGAGCAAGGTTTGCCAGACAGTAGGGTTCTAGAATTTGGTGATATCTCCCACGCTTGGTGTCCTCACTGAACTGGGTTCCGGGGGGCCCGTAAACTTTGAAACGGCCATTTTAAATAAATAAATATAAATAAAAAGTACAATAAATAAAATAATAAATAAATAAATAAAACGAAGAAAATTAAAAGGAAAATAAATAAATAAAAAAACCTTCTACTTAATTTTAACTTTTTTATTGTTTTAACTACTAGTTTAGCGTCACACGGATCATAATTGGAGATATTAAGGTTTTCTTCATTACTGATGGTGCATAGCTTAATAATAATAAAAAAATGTTGCTAGGTTGATTATAGTTTTTTAACTTTTTTTCTAATGAACATTATTTGCATTGAAACTAGATATTTCTGGGATTCCCAGGGAAGAAAATTCTTTAAATATGATATTCAGAAGTAGAATTATCAGGGACATAGTACCTTTCGCTCTGAAACTATTCACTAGAGTGAATTACATTTAATTCAATATAAAATAGAGGTTTTGTACGCATCTTCCTCACTTAACGTAGTATTAGGGAACTGATGCGATATCTACGCTCTTCCTGTCTCTATGTTATTTTCTTGGCGATCTTGGCAAAAAACCCATTTTTTTTAAGTCACCAAACAAAAATGGCGGCAGAAAATGGCACTTTCTGAAAGATCACCAAGAAAAAAACATCGACGCCACTACATGGCTTTTAAGAAACCATGTATTAAAATGGCGGCAGAAATGGCATTTTCTGACAGAAACTATACTATTTTATGACAGAAGCCTCTGGATTGACGGGCTCGACACATAGGGTGCAGTTGAAACTCCACCTTTAAAGCCTTTGATCGTCTATCTTTGCTTCGTTATACTTGTTGCCACAAATCATTACGCAATGGCATTGGCATCGGGGTTTGGGAAGCTCCGATGGGATTATTAATTATTAACTTTCTAGCTGCGCATCCCGCGATTTCCACGGGCAAAATTTGCGCAACCCGCGATTTCAGCGGGCATGCATTTTAGCCGTCTATTTAAATGTGCAACCCGCTCTTTCCCCGTTTATTCTTTTATTTTGGCTTCACTGTGATTTTTAATTGCTTATTTAGCTGTAAACTAACAGATGGCTTTAATTGTCCGCATTTCTGTGAAATATAGAAGAATTTTTTGTAGCATTTTGAGGGCGCTGTTCATAGCTGAAAGATGTTTGGCAGGAAGTGTTTCGCGAGTGATATAACCTATACTCCTGACGATATTTCAGACACTGATAGCACTTCTTACTCTTATTTCAAGTATATTGAAGATAATTATAGCGAAACTGATGAGAATTTCTCGGATTCCTCTGCGGATAGTAATGAATCTGAAAATTTATTTTCTATTTAAAATGTTCGACAATGGTGCAAAATATTCCACCAGCTCCTGCTTCCTTTCCTTTCCTTGGAAATCCCGGACTAAATTTCACTATGGCAAATAATGCAACTATTTTGGACTATTTTGAACATTATTTTGACGATGTTATGTTGCATATAATAGTAAAAGAGATCAACAGTTACAAGAGTGTAACAGACCCATGAGACTAACTGCTCTACTCTTTGCTAGTCATATAACCCAAATCCCATCAAGAAAGAGCCTCGCAGATAGTGTGCTATCTGTTGTTAAAAAAACTGAAGGTGGAACAAAAACTTCGAAAAGAAACGCGAATTTGGTTCAAGGATTGCGAGGTAGGAATTTGTCTCGAGCTTTGTTTCGAAATTTATCATACAAGACTTCATTTCTAATAAATGTTTTGTAAATCTTTTGCATTTTTTAATTAGTATATACGTTTTGATTTTGTATTTTATAAAATAAATGATAATTTAAATAAGATTAATTTTCAAAATTTAGCTTTTATACCATTATTCGTCAATTTCATTATTCTGAACACCTTTTTTAAGAACCTAATTCTATATTAAAAACTCCTTTACAAAATTTTTTTGTATATTTTAACTCTAAAATGTATATAGATTTGGAATATGTAATAAAAAAAAATACGCATTTTTTGAACCTATTTTGATAAAATAAATACGCAGCGAGAGGGCTAAAATAATCCGATCTCAGATACTGAACATCTGAAGTAGTGGACATTCTATTTATTATTGTGAATTGAGTGAGGAAACAAACTTAACAGGAGTTTAAGGATAAGAGAAACTGAGTTTATTACTGATTAAAATTTAAGGAGGAAGAAAAAAAAAATATGAACTTGGATCAATGAAAAAGAAATTAAATTACCAGTACTTAATATAAAAGAACGATGGCCAATTGGTTAGGGTACTGGCCTTCGGAACCGGACACTAATAATAAATTGCTCTTGTACAAAACAGTAGTTTTGCCTACTGCTACGTACGCCGCCCCAATTTGTTCGTTTGCATCCCAATCCAACATTGATATTTTAAATAGAATTCATAACAAAACTCTTCGGAGGATCGCTCAGGCCCCCAGGTATTTAACCAATAAAATTATTCGAAGTGATTTGAATATGGATACTTTTAAAATTATTTGCACGAAGCTCTCTTCCAAATTTTACGGACGCGTGTATAGTTTACCTAATCAGATCATAGCTGAATTACCCGACTATGATCATAGAAAAGCTAAACATCGCAAGCGGCCTAGAGCAGCCATGATTCCTTAAAATGTTAGGATTTCAGCTCCCTTCTTAACGTTCCCCTTACACTTTCCGAACGCGCGGCCATCCAATAGATGGCGCCACAGAACCTGATCTGAGCCCTCCTCGTCACCAATTTTAAGCTGAACTTAATTTTTAATCTTAACTTTATCATCACTTGTATTCACTTTTATTTTTCCTTACTTAATTTAATTTTAATTTTATCTTTTTTCATTTTTCACCTTATCTTACTGTCTTGTACAGTTTTTTCTGAATTAAAAAAAATTTAAAATTTAAAAACCAAATAAAAATTCTTTGCTATCCTTAAAATTCCTTTCTTATCATTTAATTTTTTTTCATTCATATTAATTATTTAACTTATTAAGGGCCTAGCACTATTTTTTCCCATCTTAAAGACCTGCATATTTATATTTATTGTGTTTCAATTTAAAAGACTGGACACCTGGTAATTAATTCATTAACTTGCTACAGGGGATAAGGCCTTCGGCCAAGGTACCCCAGGAAACACTACAACAGCTTCGGAACCGGAGTTCGTGGGTTCGAATCCCACAATAGCATGGATGTTCGTAGCCATTCGGAATCGGCTTTAAGCTGTAGGTCCCGGTCTCATTAGCCCTAGTGTTGCAAAAAGTAGACCGTAACACTCCAAACAAACCAAATCTTAATATAAAAAAGAAGAAAAGTAAATTTAAAACTAATTTTAGGAGAAAATTATTAATTAAGTACCTTAGGTTTATAACTCGTGACAATTAAATACAGACCTGGGGGTGGAAAAACAGGTGATTGACGCGGAAAAATCCAGCGAAGCCATGAGATCCAGACTGCTGGTTGGGGAGGCTAAGCAACCGAAAGGCTAATCGGGTGAAGAACAGTAGTCGCTCGCGGATACCTACGATGTTCCCCGGATCATAGTACTCAATATTAAACCCTTCTTCATTGTTAATGGAGTACATGTTGGTAGAAAATTTGGTTGCAGTGGCAACAATCTCCTTCCGAACCGGGTTGATGTTGAAGCCTTAGTGAATTGTTCTATTACAGATATACTTGTGTGCTTTTCGAATATATATTTTAATGTTTAGTTTTGTATTGAAGTCTCTGGATCTGAGTGTTATCCGCAGAATCCCAGACAAGGAATGCGTAGAAAAGAATGGGCCGCAAGACTGTCTAATACTAGAGCAGTTTGTTTCCCAATCCCAAGTGATTATGATACAGGAGGTTAGCAATACCCTTCCTAACTTTAAAACATTTACCAATGAATTAGTCAATATTTTCCAAGTTAAACGATTGTCTAAATAAACACCAAGGTATTTAACCTCACGTTCAAAGTAAGCAAGTTGTTGTAGGCCATAATAGGTGGCGATGGAATCCTGTTGTAACTAAAGAAAATTGCTTTTGCTTTAGAGGGATTAACCCTCTCGCTGCGTATTTATTTTATCAAAATAGGTTCAAAAATTGCGTAATTTTTTTTATTACATATTTCAAATCAATATACATTTTAGAGTTAAAATATACAAAAAATTTTTGTAAAAGAGTTTTTTTTTTTAAATATAGAATTAGGTCCTAAAAAAAGGTGTTCAGAAAAATGAAATTGTAGAATAATGATATAAAAGCTTAATTTTGAAAATTAATCTTGGTTAAATTATCATTTATTTTATAAAATACAAAAGCAAAACGTATATACTAATTAAAAAATGCAAAAGACTTACAAAACATTTATTAGAAATGAAGTCTTGTATGATAAATTTCGAAACAAGGCTCGATGCAAAGTACTACCTCGCAATCCTTGCACCAAATTCGCGTTTTTCTTTTTGAATTTTTTGTTCCACCTTCAGTATTTTAAAAACAGACAGCACACTATCTACGAGGCTCTTTCTTGATGCGATTTGGGTGTATATGGCTAGCAAAGTGTCGAGCAGTTAGTCTCCTGGGTCTATTACTCTCATGTACTGTTGGTCTCTTTTACTATTATTTGCAACATAACCTCGTCAAAATAAAGTTCAAAATAGTCCAAAACAGTTGCATTATTTGCCATAGTGGAATTTAGTCCGGGATTTCCAAGGAAAGGAAATGAAGCAGGAGCTGGTGGAATATTTTGCATATCAATTTTGCACCACTGTCGAACATTTTAAATAGAAAATAAATTTTCAGATTCATTACTATCCGCAGAGGAATCCAAGAAATTCTCATCAGTTTCGCTATAACTATCTTCAATATACTTGAAATAAGAGTCAGAAGTGCTATCAGTGGCGGAAATATCGTCAGGAGTATAGGTTATATCACTCGCGAAACGCTTCCTGACAGACATCTTTCAGCATTGAAATGCGAGCTCAAAATGGTTCCAAAAATTCTTCTATGTTTCGCAGAAATGTGGACAATTAAAGCTATTTGCTAGTTTAAAACCCTTTCGCGCCTAACGGGACACATACGTCCCAAGCAAAGATTGAGCTCCACAGTTAAATAGACGGCTAAAATGCATGCCCGCGGAAATCGCGGGTTGCGCAAATTTTGCTACATCTATGTTGTCCGTGGAAATCGCGGGATGCGCAGCGAGAGGGTTAATAGTAGTAATTTTACTCCCATAGCATTCCTTAAAATTTACGTGCTTTCGGGTGGTGCTAAATGGGCAAGGCCAATAAGGCTTAGCAGCTATGTATTGGCATAAAGGTATATGTGCATGTCTTGCGAGCTGTATTTGAAAAACAACATTAGTACTCAAATACCCAGATATAATACTCAATTACTCCAATCTAGAGAAGAAAATCAGAATGAAATGGAAAAAAAGAAGGCCGGTTCTGGGCTGTTAGCGTGCAATGTAGTATTTAGCCGCCCCTTATACCTACGTGGAAGATAGTATTTGGCCGCCTTCTATATCAATGCGTGTATCTAGTAGATACCCTATCACCTAGAAATTTGACCGCCTGCGGTGTGCATGCACCACACACCCGCTAACCCCGGGCCGGGATAAAAAGATTGATTGATGTACAAACCGATGTGAAATAAAGGCATATATTTTTTTCGTAAATATAATATAGAGTGAAACTTTAATTGGTTCTTGTATGAATCACTTTGCAATGTAGGGCTAAAATAAAAGTAGCATTTAATCTTTTTAACTACATTAATGAATCAAATTTAAGAGTAGTTAACGTTAATTTATTCAATTGCAGTTAATTTTTTTGATTTATCCGCTTCATTTTCATTCATGGGAGGAAAAGACGGTAAGAGGAGTGAATAATAGCTCTTAAATACTCTTTCAAAAGGCGTATTTGAAATTTATTCCACCCTCACTCGACCTAAATGATTTGAAATCAATTAATCTTGATGATTTATGCAAGCGTTTCTTAAATCGGGCTGAAAGGCTTTATGTCGGATACTAGCCATACGACGGTAAAATCGACATAAGCCTTGAGGTTGATTTTCAAGAAAATTAATCAGTTACACTATATTCCTAGAGGTGCGGCTTAGTATGGACTGGATCTTGATGTCTAGACAATGTCCGAGTTTCTAACTCACAAAACAATGGATACTGCGGAATAGTTTTACCTTCTAAAATCAGAGGACTGATCTTAGAAGGAAACTTGCAGCATATGTTAAATTCCATTCCCAAAATGCTCTGTTTTACCTTGAAACGAATGAAAGCTTGGTTTGTTAAACTTGACAGCCAGGATATTAATCTTGTGTGCTTAAATTATTTTCCTTACCTCGACATATAAACGTGTATATACTAGATATACACTTGGATTGCAGTATGATACGTCAGTGCAAATTCTTATTAGATAGTTTTTGTAGATTTTCCGAACCAAGTTTTCCGTTTGGAGGTTAGAGTGGTGCATTTTGGAACTGCCAGGAGCGGTTCCTTTCACATTAACTAAAAATATGAGACTAATGAGAAAAGCACAATTAGAGCTGTAACTAGGTCCTTTAGCACCCGTGGCAAAAAACTGGTCTGATGTGGTCCGAGGTAGATGGTCCTCGTTGGTACAGCCAATAAAATGACAATCTAAATGAGAAAATTATAAATAGAAGATAGTCGAAAATTCGAGAAACTGTTTATAAGACATCTAACTTCACTGAAAACGAAAACGCATTACGAGAAAACATAAAAATTCTATACATTATATTTCAGCTGTCCCAAAAAGAGGAAGCTAGGTTTTAATGGGCTAAAAAAAGGGGAAAATGCGTCCTCAAAATTCGGGGACATTCCCAAAATTTAGATCTTTCCTCATTTTGTGCTCCAAAATACTTTGAGTACTTGGGAATGCAAAAAGTGCCCAAATTTAAACATTTGTCCTAACAAAGTCTTGCAAACCAAAACAGGCATTTAAAAAAAAAAAAAAAAAAAAAAAAAGAAAAAAAAAAAAAAAAAAAGAAAAAAACCAACAAAAAAAAACAAAAAAAGCAAAAACAAAAAAAAGAAAAAAAACAATTTAAATGGAAAAGAAGAAAAACATATGTATATAATAATAATGAAAAGACTATCCACTCTATTTTACATAAACACTTTAATCTAAGTTGGGGATTCAATTTACTATGTATCCATTATCTTCTATATAAAAGGTTTGATAATAGGAAATATAGGTAATACATAATGTCGATAATAGGACTGAAATATGGGTCTGATATTTCTAACTGAGCTGCAGTTTAATTTTATTTGCATTAAAAATTTGAACAGGAGTTTCTGGAAGGAAGAGTCACTCGAAAATTGGAGATATGGAGATTACACTGTGTTGTTTTGTCGATAGTACTGGAAAAATATATTATAAATCAAAACATTCGTAAGGAACTTTTATTTAGGTAGCTATTGTTCACACATTATTAGTAAGAAAAAAGAATAAATCTGCAATTTCGTTTTGATTATAATAAATTCCTATTTTGAGTATGCAATAATAGGAAATCGAATAAAAAGTTTTTCCATTTATAATTTAACCAGCTTATAGGCTTTCATATGACGGGATCAGCTAAATTTTTAATTTTCCAGAATTATAAAGTACCGCATGAAGCAGGCAATTTTTTTTTTTTTTTTGCTGAGAATTATCTTGCGACAAAAAATAATCGATGATTAAATTTAAAATTATTACACATGTACCTAATCTATTATTTAAACCAAAAGAAAATTATTCACGTAGTAGCTAAGTTCAGTGATAAAACGTATGAAAATAATGCAGACGATATTTAAATAATTTAAAATAGAATATGATTAAATGAGTTGGTTAAAGGAACGACGTCATAATGCTAGAAAAAATGTTATTTTTACCTATTTATTATGTGATAAATTTAATCGCCTGCTCTTAACCGGGGAAAATAGGGCTTGAAATCATGGCATTAAATGCTCTAAAAGGGGGGAAGGGGTCGATTTCGAATGTTTTAAAGACGACAATATTTTTTGATGTGATATGAAGCCTATTTATACCAATTTATTTTAGAATCGGAGCGATAATTTAGGAGCATATAAACTTTATTCGCTTTGAATTTTGCTAACCCTAACTCATCAAGAATCCAATAGGGATGCTTCTATCCATTCCAGGTCCAACCGCTTCATAAATTCGAGGACAGACGGACAGATAGCTTAGGCCATTATTATATAGGGGATATCCTAAGTTTCAATAAATATTTTTAGCTTCATAATATTGAAATAAAAAGCTGTTCGAGTTAAATTTAAAGTATATTAAATCAGTAAAGTTTTTAAGTAAGGATATATATATATATATATATATATATATATATATATATATATATATATATAATATATATATATATATATATATATATATATATATTATATATATATATATATATATATTATATATATATATTATATATATATATATACATATATATACATATATATATACATGTATATATATATGTATATATATATATACATATATATATACATATATATATACATATATATATATATATACATATATATATATATGTATATATATATATATATATACATATATATACACACACACATATATATATATATATATATATATATATATATATGTGTGTGTGTGTGTGTGTGTGTGTGTGTGTGTGTTATATTCTCGAATAAGTCCCCCAAAATATTGTGTAGCATCCTTAAGTTTCTCTTCGATTCGGGGACACTACGTTCGTTTACCCACAAGTTTTTGTTTTGAAATAGGTTCGCCTTAGGCTGAATCCTCCGAAGATTATGCTACGACCTGCGCGAGGCATATTTTCCTTCAACCGCTCCTAAATAGATTCTTACACAAGCGTGGTTACGACGCGCGATAAATTTCTCGTAATGAGGGCATTATAGGTCACTAATGACAAACTGATCAACAGTTTGTAGTTTATCATCACACTTCGACAAATTTAACGACAAAAAGCGCCTACATATCTTTGGTAATTCTTTGCTTACTTTAAAAGGAGAATTTGTGTGGCTCATCATTCATGCCCGTCGTTCCTTTGCCGCAATAATTAGTTCTCTCTCGGGCTTCATTAATTACCGAATCGGCCCAGAATAAATAAAAATTAAGCCCGATTGTCTTCCGGACATGCATTTTCGGAACATGCTGCACGCTTTTCTGGAGCTGCCTGGTGGAACAGAGGCGGGGTGGAAGTTAAAGGACCAGTTTCCTGCAGCGAAGCGAAAACGGTTTTTAATTACCTGATATCGAGGTGTGATCCATCTTCGTTATGTCTACTTAGGCCACGCAGATGCATCGGTCAGACCAGAGCGACGGAAAAAATAAAGACGAAATTTAGAGAGGCTTCACCCCCAGTGTATTCAACGAGGATTAGGAGCGGTTTTCGGCATATGTGTCAGTTGACAGTGATAAGCATCGTGTTTTGCAGACCCCAGCCTTCATACGTAATTGGGGGCAATTTCGATGTAATGAGCAGTTTTTTGAAGAGTCGGAACAACCACAAGTTTGCTTTGGCCACAGTTTCGGCGCTATTTGATTTTCCCTGCGTATCGAGTTACGATTCAAACATGACATGCTTACGACTAGATAGAGACTAACAGTATTTTGCTATTAAAAAAATCATGACTGCGGAGCAGGGCAGTAACTAGGTCCTTTAGCGCCCGTGGCAAACAACTGGTCTGCGCCCCTGCCACCAAATATAGTGAGAAAATACATAAACATGTTATATATATATATATATATATATATATGTGTGTGTGTGTGTGTGTGTGTGTGTAATGAGACTGACTTCTCAATGGGGAGTTGCAGTCATGGCCATAAAGATGATACCGTTTCAGCTATAGACCTTTATTAAGATAACTTTGAAGGACGGGTTCAAACTTCATCATAGGGACAAACTGAAGGGTCAATTAGCATGTAGTTCTATGTACAAGACACGTAACACCTGGGTCAACATCTGTGTGAAAATATCTCTAGAAAAATCTGTCTCCGCTAGCGTGTATCTCCTTTTTATTTGGAAATTTCCTATTTTGTCCGCTAGGGCCATGTAGCCTATGTAGGTTTATAATTGGCCAGGCCCCTTCTCTGAGGGCGTAACCTGTAGCCCCAGTGGTCAATTTAGGTTAGGGGTTAAAAAGGGGAATGGAAAATGACGCGGGAATTTTTACCCTTGATTTAAGTTTTGAAAACCCCTGAGAATTTCCCTTATATATATATATATATATATATATATATATATATATATATATATATATATATATATATATATATATATATATCAAGCTTACAAGTGCTGAGGTACTTTCAAAAAGGTGAAAAAAAGGACAAATAAGATTAAGTGACTAAAAAGTGACTAAACTTTGAAAAAAAAAGCGTTTTTTTCTCCTCTAGATGATAGATGCTATTATTAAGATTTTTCTATTTATTTTAACTCTAAATCAAATGATTCATGCAAGACATGATTTTAGCGTCAAATACAAAAAAGGTTAAAAATTTTGTTTAATACAACTCAATATTGCTTTTTATTCAAGAAAATCTATAAATTAGATTTGAATACATACAATACATTAATTTTATAATCACAATTTTCTGCATATATTAGTGATGTTTTGAAATATGCACATAGCTAGATTATAGTATCTAATCAAAAAAGAAAAAGAGAAATGTGTGCTTTGAAGTAAATTACTTTAATGTATTAAATGTACATTTCAGGAACTTCTTTACGACTTTTTAAAATCACTAAATTCTGGAAATCATATGACTAATTACATGTTATTAAGAAAAATAAGATTAGATCATCACATTTTTGGTCTTTTATTAAAATGTTTTGTTATTAATTCAGAATTTCTTTTTTCAACAAGAGACTTTTGCTGTGATACACCATGAGAAAAGTGACTAAAAGTGACTGTTTACTTAAAAAAGTGACTAAAAGTGATCAATTGTAAAAAAAGTGACTAAAGGTGAGAAAAGTGACGGAATTGCAAGCCTCATATATATATATATATATATATATATATATATATATATATATATATATATATATATATCAGTGGCGTGCGGTAGGTTTTCATGCAGGGTGTGCAGAGAACATGGATTTTCTTATAAATCTTTAATTATTAAGACATCTCAGTTCTCCATTTTGAAACGGGTTATTTATTATTAATATAAATTTAAAGATTACTATAAATAAAATATTTACCTACGAGTACTCGAGTTATAATTATAAAAACAGCTAAATTTATGAGAATTCTACTAGCACTGAAGCAAAAATCATGTCTTTTGTTGTATGGTGTCATATCGGCGTCAAAAAAGCAACGCTTCGGGCTTCCACGAAAAGCTTATATGTTCAGCAAACGTAGCACCACATGGCGCCCGCCGCTGCGGTGCCTCATCAGGTTACTCATTGGTGTCAACAAACCGAAGGTCTAATCCAAGTGCAGAGGATTTTACTGCACGCTGGCACAATAGAACGAACTGTTTCTTGTTCGGTCAGTGGATTAAATTATATTTATTAAGTGTTTTTAACATTTGGAAATCATATATTCAGCGAAAAACATCTTGACAATTTTTAAAAACAAAACCAGGGATATGGTATTACAGATATAACTTATATACTGTCTGTAAGACACAATTAATGGTAAAAATTGGACTGTTCTGTTAAAATTCGTTTCTTTTTTGTCTAACAAAATAACATTGTTTTTCAGCGAATTATTTCAATAAATAGAATACATCACCGAAATTTACCACACTGAAACATTTCACTTTATATTGAAGAAATACTTCTTTTATATTTCCATGGAAACAAAATCTTACAATATATAAATTTGAACATTAATTATCTGCAAAATCGTACGGCCAGTTAATCAGTTAAAAAATCAAAACCGCTTCAGCACGTAAGTGCCTGCTCAAATACAACGTTTAATGTACCGTACCTTCGGATGATTCTGAATGCCAAGTGCAGGAAAAATAGCTGCACTTGCCTCAGTGACATAGTATGCTGTTCTTCTCCAGTAGCCCATACATATAAAGCGTGATTTTCAATTCAATACGCAGTGCGTACACATCAGAACTTCCTATGTTCGTTTGCGGGCTACGTGGTGCAGCACCTAGTACCGCACGCACTGCGGGAATACAAGCAAGTAAATCAACATAATATTTGAATGGATTATAAATAATATTTATTATATACCATATAAAGATAGGTAGACATAGGTGAAAAAAATTATCATAATTTTGTTCATCATAATTTTGCCAGGGTGTGCAGTGCACACCCTGCACATATGGACCGCACGCCACTGGTATGTATATATGTATGTATATATGTATATGTATATATATATATATATATATATATATATTCTCAGGATGAACTCATAAAATATTTTGTTAATTCTTAAAATGTTCCTAGCATATTAATTTTAAATTGTTTTTCTATTTTTCCTTATTGATACTTAAAAATAGTTTTGAATAGTTTAAGGATATTATTTTGCTGATAAATTGAATAGTTTATTTGAGGGGATTTTTTTTATTTAGACGTTGAATTTTCATAAAAAATTGGCAAATGTCTAAATATAAATTTACCTTTAAGAGCTTTATTAAATTCAAAAGTTTAAACGAATACCTGGAATTACAGTAAGACATATCAGGTGTGTTTTTGTAAGAATTTATAACAAGTTTAATCTAAAAAAAATAAGAAAGTCCACAAAAAATAATTTATAAACACAAAGGATATATAATAAAAAAAGTTTTTTTTCAACTTTTCCTAATTTTTTTTTCGGTCGAATCGTCCTCTTTCGGACCCCATTTTCCTCACGGCGAGGCGCTCCTAAGACTGGTGCACCCGTAGTAAATGTCACCTTTGCCACGCCCTACTTACGGCCCTGGTGCGGAGGCAGAGATATATATTCTATGCCATAATACAAAAAATGGGCCAAGAAGAAATGGGTAAATACTGAGAATCTGTTTTGCGAATTGCCGACTAGTAAGTTCAGAGTTCATACTCAATTTTAGAAATAAAAATGCTGGAGTTTTGTAAGAAAAAAAAAATGATACGTTACAGAACAACTTTTACGCAGTGTAAACTGCTCTTTTGCTACTATGAAATTATTATTTTTTTAACAAAACTATTTTCCCAATTACAACATCTATTTTACAAATAGTTTAAACATTTTAAATTAATTCGGATGATAAGCAGTTAAATGAAAAAAAAATGATATTTAATCCGTTAATTGCAACTAGGCATGAAGCGGATATGTGGCTGATATTTAAATATCTGAAACCGTCTGGATATCCATTAACCAAAACTCTAGGAGTTTTGCAACAATTAAATTTAGTAGTTTGAAGGGTCCTGGTAAAAAAAATTACTTAATGCAGGAATTTTGAAGGAGCATACAAAACTTAAAGTAAAAAAAAAACTAAACATTTCTACTTTCTATAAATCACCAAGATAATTTTATTTTTGAGGCTCCATACATAAACATCTTCAGATTACAACTTTGCATTTTTAGGTCAAATTCTAATAAAAGAACTGCTGCTGTATTGGAAATTTTCTAACACTTAAACATATTCTTAACGTAAATCACACTAAAAAAATAGTAAGAATTGAAACACGGACCACTCATATATTTATATAAAAATCCGACAATGAAGAGGTTGATCAAAATTTTTTAAATGTTACCTATTACACTCATTAATTTTTTTGTTCATTTAAATTTGAGCTTTTCCCCTTCAACAAAATAAATAAATGAATAAATTTTGGCCCACATTCGTTGATTCATATATTTATATAAATAGTTTTCCAGAAGGAAATCTAACTAATCTGTTTTTCTCTATTTAAAAAGGGAACACCATCCTCATTGGTGCCTCTCTTACTTCAGCACTCTCTTAATTACTCCAGCAGTTAAATAATTAACTATCCAAAACTGACTATACATACATGCATACATAGGCAAGAAGCAATAAGATTCATTTAACTTCAGAGAAACTACTGGACACAATAGTTCCTGTGGAGTAAAAGAAATGTTGATGTCTAAAACACTCGGACAGGGTATTGCTTACCGAAAAAGATGTAGGGCGTTATAGTTTGTCCAGAACTTACAAACAATAATAAACAAATTAAAAAGGCAGATATTGGGAAGTGAAAAACGTGGGAGTCTCCCAACATGGATCCTGTTTTCTTGGTTGACGGGGAACCAGAAGACCCTGCCAAATACTCTTTGAAGACAAAGACAATCAAGCGCAAACCGGGCCCACATAGCCGTGAGGCCCTCCAGACTTATCCCGGCTGCGGTGGGCAGATCCCAATTATGGGGTCAACCCACCCTACACTAAATCCTTCGAAGTACCCTGCCCGCGCCCGTTGCACCGCAGGCGCCGGGACAAAGACAAGTTACCTCGGATAGTCTATCAATTAAATGGAATAATTTAAATAAATAACCTCAACAAAACTGGCAGCTCACACAGAAAATCCGGTAAGTTTATTAAAAAAAATTGTTTATATCCGGATATATTAATGTATATTTGTATGTGTGTATGTATGTGTGTATGTGTGTATATATATGAATAATATATTGTATATAATATATAATTATATATATATATATGTGTAATAATAGCGAGACTCATTCACAGAATAATATAAATGTCCGTGCAGACACCTTTACAACTTCGTGCAAACAGACAATGTGATCCCACACATGCACTTTTCAAGTAGGGATTCCTCAGGTAAAAGACTACGAATAATCCCTAAGCACAATTGATCACGTGATACAAAATACCCATGTTTAAAGAGAACTTGCTAACTATTGGCTAAAGTAGTCCAGACAGAGGCTGAACTAAGTCTATAGCGTCTCTGGAGGGAAAAATCAGAATTACTGCGCAAACCCCGAACTCACTTTATGCACAAAAGTTATTAAATTAATATTAAAATACGTAAATAAGGGATTTTAATATTACATATATATATATACATATATATATACAGTGGACTCAACTGATCACGGTTAATGTTATCAATCGCTTATTGTTATCTAAATCACTTGGTCCCGATTTTCTCTATTCATTTGTATGTTAAAATTATCGATTTATGTGATCGTTACATCGGTTAATGTTATCAGTTTTCGAACTTCATTTTAACTGGCAAAGGAATATTCCCAATGTGTTCAGAAGGAACCCATTCTTTTCTTTCTCTTCACTGTTGTTTGAATTTACGAGAGTTACCCTATTCCACCTAGGGAACTGGAGAATGAACAAAGGAGTGGAATTTGCAAGTTCCTGGAATTTTTTAGAAATACACACACCCTGCTGCTGGTGAATGGTTGTCAGATATGCAGAAGGCAACGCATTCTTATCGGAACTGAGAACGAACGTATTTACATTTTATACCTTGCTCGCGTATATGCAGCTTGTCGATATGGAAGCCAGAAAGCGAAATGATTTAACATTAAAAGAAAAGATCGAAATTTTAAATCCTTATGAAAGGTTACCAGAAATGAGTCAGCGCAATGCTGCAGCGCAGTTAAACATTTCTCAACCTATGTTATGCCAAATTTGGAAAAATCGGGATAAACTTACTAGAAGAGATAAACAAAATGAAAATACGGACTGCAAACGTAATAGAGCTGGTAAAGATGAGCAAGTTAAAAAAGCTCTAAAACTTTTTTGTTTGGTGTGAATTAAAAAGGGGGGGGGGAATTTATCTAATTTTGCATATCGTTCATTGTTATCAATCAGTTATTGTTATCAAAATCACGCTGTACCAAACTGATCACATTAAGCGGAGATCCCTATATATATATAATATATATATATATATATATATATATATATAATATATATACATATATATACATGTATATATGTATATACATATAAATATACATGTATATAATATATATATACATATACATATACAGGTATATATATATACATATATATACATGTATATATATACATATTTATACATGTAAACATATATATATATAAATATATACATATATATATATACATATATATAAATATATACATATACATATATATATATACATACATATATATACATATATATAGATATATATATATATAGATATATATATATATACATATATATATATAATATACATACATATACATAAATACATATATATTACATATATATATATAATATATATATATACATATATATAACATATATATATACATACATACATACATATACATATACATATATACATATACATATATATACATATATATGCAGATATATACATACATAGATATACATATATATATACACATATATATACATGTATATATACATATGTATATATATATATATATACACATATATATACATATATATGTATACATACATATATATATATATATACATATATATATATATATATATATACAAGTGTGTGTGTGTAACACGGCAAAAATTAATCCGCCGGTCACAAATAATCAAGCCTCTATTGTATTTACTTGTCCGGGCTTACTGGGCAATGAATTTGATAAATATAGTATCAGAGAGCATATTTTATAAACAATTTACTTTCCGATTCTAAAATTATCAATTAAAATCTATTAAAAATGCAAAACTTGGGATCATTGCAGAGAAAACTGAAGATCGGTGAAAGGGATATTATATGTTTGCTCCTCCCGCTAGTACGTCAATCAAAAAACTGCTTACTGACAAGAATATTTTGCACTTTTTAATTCAGGATAGAACATATATTATTTTTTATCAATTAAAACTGCTGATTTTGTATCGGGGATTCGAGAAAAAATCCGACAGTGAAGGGGTTAATCAAAATTTTTAAAATGTTACCTATTACAATCATTAATATTTTGTTTATTTAAATTTGAGCTTTTCCCCTTCCCCAAAATAAATAAAATTTTGGTCCACATTCATTGAATCCGGGAGTATCAGGAGTAACAAAGAAACGTTATTTTTTCAAAAATGAAGACAAAAATTGACATCAAAACTGAGTTGATTTTCAATGCAATAAGAAATTTCGATACAATACTTTTCACAATGAAATATTAAAATCACTTTGGATATATCCCTAAAATAACGTTGTATGTTTTAATATTTGTATACACAACGATTTTTCTTGGTAACATTAGTCTAATTTCTTACGAGTAAATTAAAAAACCTCTGCCCAATTTTTATTTGTTCATACAGGAAACATACAGTTATAACTCTTCTTTCTACCAATATAACATGAATGAAAATTTTGAATTTTCATGCCTCTAATATCTAACATTTGTTTTACGAGAAAATTTTACAGCATTCGATGCTCCCGTTACGCCATCTGCGATTACATTTTTCACAACTTGTGACAGGCTGGAAAAATTACGAGAAAAGTATTCGCATCTATAAAAAAAAAAAGTAAAAATAAAATTAAAAAACAGAAACCGCTCTCTCCGAATTGCAACTTTCAACCACAAAAGTAAAAACCTCGTTTGGGAATATTATAGACTCCATATTCTCTGCGAGATCACGTCTCTTTCACGTGAGTTTATTACACCCAGTGGTGCTTAAAAAATATAGATATAAAAATAAGCCGCAGAAAATGTGGCGAGAAGAAAAGAAAGATGTACCACAGCAGCAGAGACATGCCAATAATTCCAATGGCGCATTCATCCTACTGCGAAGGAAGCAGATCGGTAAAAAAATAAGAGCGTTATATTAAGATGTGTAGGAAATTGGACAGCATAAACGAGGGATGCCACATTTTGGCAGACTTCTGATGTCTTCACAGATGGAACAGAAAAACGCATGAGCATTTTTATTTACCTAAAATTAGAAATGTACTTCATGTCAAATGAGTTCAAAAATTTAAAATAAAATTATAAAGTTGCAAAAGATTTTCCAGTGCCCACTCTAGCATCTTTGCCACCGGTAAGCCCAAAAATGCTACCTATCCATTCCAAACTATAAAAAAATTTAAAACTAAAAAAAATATTTAAAATATTTATAAAAGTACCTTGTTGTAGACAGAAAAATGTCATACTGTTCGGTGGATGATTTGGAGACTACGGTCTATTTCTTTACTACTCGAGAGCTGACGCGACTGGGACCTACTGCTTAAAGCCGATTCCGAACGACTATGAACATCTATACCAGCAGTGGGGAACTTATCTTTAATTTAAACCCACGAACTTATATTAAATTTCTTATCTTGAATATAGGTCTGTTAAATATTTTTATTTGTGTCTGAAAAAGAGTAAACCAAAATTTCTCACAAATAATTTAAGTATATATATATATATATATATATATATATATATATATATATATATATATATATATATATATATATATATATATATATATTGTAACGAATTCTCGTTACATTAAATTCCTGATACAGACTTAACTAAAACCGTAAGAAAAGACGGCATAACGTAGAAGAATAGCAACCGTGCCTTTTGTGAGCACTTGAACTGAGCTCTTCTTTACCTAGTGAAAGGACGTTGTTTAGCACAGAATGGGATGTTGAATAGAGGATTGTGAGCACCAAGGACCATCTAAATCATTCTGTCTGAGAAATTCATTGGGATGCTGGCAAAGTGTTTCCAGTGTTCGTTTCAATTGCATCCCGAAGAAAGAGTATCACACGACAGAAATCGTTTACATTGTAAGGGAAGCAACAATACTTTCCTATCTTGTTCTTTAAGGGATTGTCCAGGGAAAGCGATTAAATGATCAGCGAGATTGCTCCCGATTACGGCAAACCGATTACTGGCACCTGTTGGCGCTACGCGCGCTAACAATCAAGCAATGTTAATCACAAGCAGAACATTTGATTTTATAGTGAATCAAAAATAAAAATAAGAATACTTTTTTGTCAGATCGATGTCACTGTGAAAATTTAAAGAAAAAAGACAGAGAACGATATAAAAGTTTTCTAAGCGCATGCGTGAAATATCATTTTCATTGCAGAATTCTGAAACTATATGGCAACTTATAAGAAAAAAAATTTCTTAGTGCATATTTTGCAAAATAAGATATTGTTAAAGTAAACCCCATTTCAGCCACTCGTTGAACTAGCTCCAAAAGAAGGAATATGTTTCAAAAATAGCTGTTTTTAATTTTAATTTTTAGAACACTTTTGTTGTGCAATGGAACAAATTCAGTACTTTGAAAATATTTAAATATGTAAAACTAATACACAAAGAAAAAACTTTATTACCACTTTGGATATTTGAATTATTTTCTTAATTCCTTGGTTAGGGTGCTGGCCTTCGGTACCGGAGTTCGTGGGTTCCAATCCCACAGTGGCATGGATGTTCGTAGCCGTTCGGAATCGGCGTTAAACTGTAGGTCCCGGTCTCATTAGCCCTCGTGTTGCAAACAGTAGACCGTAGCACTCCAAACCAAAAAAACTAAACAAATACTCGTAATTGGCGAACAGTTCACTGACTTGACCACCGTATCTTTGACGGATGAAAAGACGTACGCGATTTAAAGTTCATGGCAAAGCAAAAAATGTGTAAAAAACTGTGTCTGGTGTTGGAACTTTTTCAATTAATGGAATTAACAGCATTTCACAAACGGACCTAGATGGTCGGCTCTTCATATGCTGTGGTAGTTATTATCTATTTAAAAAGTAAAACTGGTAGTCAGTCAACCAAGCAACAAGCGTCAAATTAGTCGGCTACATGTCACCAACTGTCATTCCGTGGCATGTAGCCAAGTTTGTGTAAACTACAATCAGCAGAAGACTTCAATGCAGATAATAGCAGAAATACTTCGAAAAAAAGTTCAGAGGATGTTCTGCAACATGGATATCAGCAGGCGCAGGTCCAAGGAGCCATTGTTGACACCAAGACATCCATTATTAAAGTTTGCAACAAGCGCGTAAAGCATAGGATATCGAAAACTTGAGGAATGGAAGCGTGTTGCTAATTACCGATTTGCGTTACATCACATCTTCGGCAGGGTCAGAATTAGAACAGTTGCTATTAACACTAGATTGCCCAAGGCAGTCATTTTGACTGTTTTTTAATTTCAATTAGAAAAACAATTATGAAATATAATGACACAATTTCTTAGAATTTGGTGACTTTTTCTATAACATATAAATGGGTTTATGAATAATTGTAGTTACTTCCGCCCTCCTTTATTTCCGTATATATATATATATATATATATATATATATATATATATATATATATATATATATATATATGTGTGTGTGTGTGTGTGTGTGTTATACCTATATTGCCCAGAAGCAGTCATTTTGACTGCTTGGGAAATTTTAAATAATCAAAAGATTTTTATTTATTGAATTGAGTAAATTTCTTATATGACCTGTCCGGCTTTGTATTGAAATAACATTTTTTTTTTTCGATTACGGTAACATACCGATGCATGATAAATTGTCGATTTGGGCGTATACTTGATAAGTGTCAGTTGCTCAATAAGCTAAAGTAGTACTAGTTATTCGAATCTTTATAAAGTGTTGTTCTAACAAGTTGTTTATTTTATTTCTTTTGCTAAATTTGTTAAAATTGATAAAAGTAATAAAAAACATGTTGCCGGAATCAATTCAATTTTATAACAGTACAAAATTTGGAGTTGATATGGCGGATCAAATGGCCAGAAAATATACAGTAAAAGCTAGTTCTCGTAGATGGGCCCTCCAAATATTTTTCAATATTTTAGATTTGGCTGCCATAAATGCTTGGATCATTTACAAAGAAACGACAGGAATACAAATAGAACGAAAAGAGTTCTTATTTCAATTAGCAGAACATCTTTCCAACGAATATAGAGTTGCAAGACAGAAAAATTTATCAGAACATGAAGACCCACAAAGATCAACTGCAACATCATCAAATGCAACCCATTCTCACAAACGCAAATTTTGTCAAGTACGACTTTGCCACAACAACAAAACAAATAATATATGTGAAAAATGTCAAAAGTATGTTTGCGGAAGATGTACACATAAAAAGATTTCCACTTTCATTTGCATAAAATGTACAAATAATAATGCATAAATTATTTTTTTTAAATTAAAGTAAATTTTTTTATTGTTAATATTTACTAATAACTTGTTGTTTAATTGTAAATAATATAAGAAATATTAAAAATTAATTTTAAACAAATTTCTTTACATATTTGTTATTTTTTTAACAATGCAGTCATTTTGACTGTTTTGGGGCAATATAGGTATACAAGAAATCTCGGGCAATCTAGTGTTAAGCTGTGGAGTTTATTCCCCTGGTCATCCTGTTTTCAGTATGAATGTTTTCAGTAATGGAAACTGTGGTCCACTAAATACCATAGCGGACAAAATAGCCCTTCCCGATTTCTTTTTGCCTAAATACTGATGGATTGTTACAACACGACAACGCAATTTACTACGAGGCCCAGATTGTGACAAATTGATTTCAAGAACATAACGAAGAGTTTTACTGTAATATCTCGACCACCAAATTCCCTAGATCTTAATTCAATGGATCATATATGCGGCGTCCTGGAACGGTACCTCCACTCTTACATTTTCGTCTACTGGGAACTTGTGATACGCACTGACTACAGAAACTTACTAGAACCGCTTGGCGTGCATGTCGGTACGTCCTGAAGTTATAATGCTTGCTACAGGTCGGGGGGGGGGGGGGGGCAATGGTTAAACCTTTTTCAAAAAGTATTTCATTACATGTTCGTATCTCATCGTAAAATGAGTTTTTTTTTTTTTTTTTTTTTTTTAAACTTAAATTGCAACATTATACTCCACTTGAAAACCTACATCTTTTCATAAGCTCTTGATTAAAACTTTGGGACATGGACATACATGGGAATCACCTACAAAAGAATTTCGAATATTTTAAAAACAAATTTAAATCTTTATTAATATATAAGCTGTGTTTCATGTCCTGTAAACAGTCAACAGTCAGATAAATATTATGCAAAAGTTAAATTATTTCCAGTTACTACGTATGATACAAAGTGGACATTATATATATATATATATATATATATATATATATATATATATATATATATATATATACACACACACACACACACACACATATATATATATATATATATATATATATATATATATATATATATATATATATATATATATATATATATTCATTATGTGGGCGATTCCCTAAATCGCCCACATATCGAACATATCGGGAAAAAATTAACTGGAAAGTACGAATTTAAACACGTTCTTCATACAGTTTAGTGATAAAATAACCGTCTAAGAATTAAAAAGTTTAAAATCTAAAGTGATCATTACGCTTTGGTTCTTGAGGACATATATATATTTTTAAATACACAATTAACAATACAAAGATCTAAACAATTTGCTAAGGAAGATAACAAAAGGCATTTGTTGAAGGAAAGGATGAACAGCAATGCAGCTGAAATTCAAAAAAGTATTTTTCATTAGTTTATCTTTTTATAAACACATATTTTCCCCACAAATATACCTATACTAGTTCAAATAAGGACTTCTCCTGAAACGTGGTTTCAACTGTAAAAAGCTTTGTTTTTTTAAATGCATGCATTAGAGGTGTGAATTTAAATTCAAGGGGAAAAAATAATTTAAAACATAACATTTTTTTAAGAACAAGGATGGGGCACAACTCTTTGATACCGGAGTTCGTGGGTTTGAATCCCACTGTTGGCATGGATATTCGTAAGTTAGGAATCGGCTTTAAGCAATAGTGTCCAGTCTCATCAGCTCTAGTGTATCAAAACCGTAGGCAGTAACGCTCTAAGCCAGTCAACCAATCCTTTCTTAAATTTTCAGGTTAAACCTCCCCTCGTGCAATGGCCTTACTGACAACAAATGCCTTAACCACTGGGAGTATTCTTATACTCCCAATTCCAATGTGTGTCAAACGAATGAACTTCTGTATATCATGTTTCATAAAAGAAGTTAAAAGTCCAAATTCAAAATTGGAAGAAAAAATTTAACATTGTCATATATTTACGTAAATAATCGCCAAATATTTATAGTAACCCTCAAACTTACAAAATACATAAAAGACTTGAAAAGGAATTCCAAAAGTTCCGTGTGTAAGTTCTAGTCCCTAATGCATTTCTATCAAACCCAAGAGGACTTTTAAAAGTTTTTTTTCTTCCCAAACTGGAAAAACTATATCGAAATAGAGACGTGAACCGAATAGTGCGGTTTCATCCGCTACGCTTCACTTATTCGATTTCGACGCAATAACAAGTTACTTAGGATGAAATGCGCAGAAGGAATTGTCAAATTTATATTTTTCATCGGTGAACTCCTAGTGACAACGATTTTAAACAGTTATTACTGGAGACGTAAATATATCACAAACAACATTTACGAGAAAGATCACTGCCGAGCAAGAAACGTGAATATTTATGGAATTCATTAATGGACAAAAAATTAATCAGCGAATTTAAATTATAAATTTCATTTTAAAAACTTTTTAAAGTTCTTCAGACAAAATTACACGCAAGCAAGCTTTAATTTTAATGACAATTTAAATATAGAATAACTTCGGACAGTCGATATTCTATAGGATAAAAATCGACAAACAGTTTTCGGTAGATCGCAGTCATGTTCAGGTTTGTTAACTTGGAGAGAATTTATCTCTCGAAGCGTTTTTCAAAAGTCTCAAATATTTTAAGTTGAACTTGGCCTAAAAATGAAAGCAATATTCATCTCTAAATATCCGTATGAGGTATTTTTTTTTTTAATGACATCTGCTACCAACCTTCCCAACATTAAAAAATCAAATCAAAAAGAACGCGATACTTGTCATTAAAGCCAATAAGTCAGATGAAAAATCTGTCTTCTAATTTGATACTAACGACAATTCGATTGGTATTTTTCTTATATAGTTATTTTATTAAAATGGACTTCATATTAACTAAAAATGGATGTTTATAAGCAACTAACAAATGTAAAAATTGGGAAAAAAAATTTTTTTCTGTCCATTTTTTTGTATTTTACCGTAGGATTTAAAAGTGGTACGTTTGCTGAGGTACTTCGTAAATGTGGCGACCATTGCCGTAGAGAAATTAAGTAACATTCCTACATTTATTTAATAATGTTTCTAAGTTCCTGTATCTGCCCATAATGGGAATATCTCACATCATCTGAGCTACTTATATTTATTAGTTTCTGATGTTTACAAATAACCAATTCTATACATGTGTGTAGAATTGACACCAAAGTAATTTAGGATTTTTTTTTTTTTTTTTTTTTTTTTAAATAAAGAGAGTATATTCACTATTCAATAGCGAAATAATAAAAAATTATTGCGAATCCATAACTGAAAAATATTTTTAAACCTGGAAGTTAAAAAGTATATATTCCTGAAATGTAGATACCTTTTGAGAATATGAAACCTTAATAAATAAAAAGCAAAAAGAAAGTTTTACGGAGTAAAAATTTAAAACTTTTATAAAGTCACCAATGCATTATTATTCTCCTTTTATTTCATTATATGTATTTTGGTGGTTGAATGGCAAAATACACTACTCACGATGGAATACCTGCCAACTTTTAAAAATTGACATCAGTATTATTGAGAGTCAAAGAGAACTTGTTTACATTTTTCTTCAACGTAAAGAAATATGAGAAGTAATTTGTTTTATTGTTATTTCCATCACGGGGGCACTTGTTTCTTAAAATTCTACACTATCAAGCCACAGATAATTGTTGACCATTTTATTATAGAAGCACCATGTAGGCGGCCAACCCTAGGACAAAACAAAGTGGGTCCCTGTAATTTAGAAACAAGGACCAAGCAGAAGACTACCACGCTTGGCCTGACTCCTCCAGAGAAATTGCTTGGCCACTTGGAGGACATTGCAACCACTAACTTATTTTATGTGTTCCAGTTGCCATTAATAACACGGCCAACCCAAACCTAGAACTTTCATTCCTCCGATTGAGATCGATGTCTTTACCGACTGAACTAACGCGGCTCGCAGTACAGGCACACTACAGTAAAATTATTCTGTATCTACAATTAGAATTTTTTTTTTTTTAAACCGGAGGTAGAAAAAGTATGTACTTGAAAATAGTCTTACAGAATATAATTTGCATTCTATAAAACTCAAGGAGAAAAAATTGGTACAGTGGCAGTAAATTAATATTTAAGAGTGTGCTTTAAATACACACCAGTAACTACAAAACACTGGAAAGAATTGAGAAAACAGCCACGAAGATTTTTTTTTTCAATTACATGGAAAAAAGCCGTTAATTGATATTTATTTCCTAAAAAAAGAAAAATTAACAATAAAATGTTTTGTCACGTACAAAGAAAAACAAAGACAATTTCACAGCAATGAATATTTTATTTCCTTGTCAGGGTTACAACATCGCATGTGCATGTAAAAACACATCTTTGGTAAATCATACCAGAACTATTATAAATTTAAAAATAAATAAATAAAAATATTTCTTTGCTTAAAATAAAACCCAATAAGTATCAGACCTACTTATAGGACGACTAGATTCTTTGTAATCTGGTACGCAAAATAAAACAGAAATACCACAAGAGTCTTGAATTCTAGATTTTGTAATTTGTATGCATTAAAAAAAAAATTTCCGCAGAAAATTTAAAATCTCTAATGCTGGGCAATTAATGTTAATAAACAAGCCCGTTTTAGAAAGTTCAAGACTCGCTAACATGCATTCCTGTACGCGTGCATACATAAATAAAATAAACATCAAACCCTGATGTGGAACAATAAATGGTTGCAAAATACAAGAATTGTTCAATACAACTACATTCACACAATACAGAGGAGTGAATGCAATAACAATAGTGTAGTGTTTTCATTTAACTGGAAAACATAACTCGGATTTTCTAGATTCATGAAATACCTCTTTAGAAAGTGATTTCCAATTGGCAACAAGAATGCAAAAAATGGTTATGAACATTTAAATAAACAGGTCACTGCTTTTTCTAATCAAAGGATAATGATCATTTGTACTAGATATTGAGTAACAATGATTTAATGAGTGCAAATATTCATTGAATTCCATAATTATGATTCTTGAAAGCATATGTTAAAGTTGAACAACTAACTCTACTATTTTCCCTTAATATAATTCTAAAACCTCCAAGAGATTTTTAATAGCAATATTCATGCACTGAAACCAGAAGGTTTAAATATAGCACTACTGTGGGAAAAGTAGTGAAAGCTTGAATGACATGCGGTCAAATGTACATATATGTATGCATCAAGTGAATATAAACAGTTTAAACTTTTTAATAAAACATAAGAATTTTGAATGCCTGCATTACTCAAGATGATTTAAAAGTTCAGCAAAAATAAAAATATTGTGCAGAGTAAAACAGGCAGGAGGACGGAATTTTGATTACAGTTGAAAACTGTTTTCAATCCTTAATCATGTCTCATCAAAATAATGTGATATATCAGACTTTAAAGGTCTATATCATTCATTAATGCATTTGTACCACATCGTTATACCATATGATACAATGATGGTAGTATCTAGAATGTCAACCAAGTGCCAAAAAATAAGTATTTGAAAAATGCTAAAATTTTAGCAATAAAAATAAAAGCCCATGATATGTTTATAGTCACAGTCTATTATCCACACTGCAATATAAAAATAAAACTTGAAAAGGCAGTGTAGTTCTTTTCTGAAGATCTGTTAAAGTTTAAAAACAGTGTTAAACACCAAGTTTTACGGACTGTCATGGCATCACACTTTTACCAATTGGGAATATCACTTTCAGAAGCAATAAATGAAATTCACAAAAACTCTTCTTTCCAGAGCATTGATTACTGAATGATGATGAATTCTTATACGAACATATAATGTTCAATTAATAATGATATAAAATGTGTCAGTAACATGGCAGTATATATATCATGCTGGCACAACACAACCAGCAATAGAATGATTATGAAAACATCACACACGTCCATAAATAAAAAAAAATTAACACAGCAACAACACACTTTATAACACTTAAAAATCAAGTATAAATACCATCAACAAAGTTTAAAAGTGACTATAAAAATGCAAAATTCTATATGCAAATGAAGCTCTCTGATATATATCAAAAGAACGATAATAACCTCTAGCTTAAGAGGCATTAAAGCAAATGAAGATTTGAGAAAACAGAAACACAAGACCTCTAATTACTAATGTCAAACAGCAAAAAAAAAGCTTTTGGGAAAAATAGGAAATATTCATGAAACTGAGACAAAATTTCTCTGATGATAAACTATGTCATAAAAAAGTTAAGAAATACATCATAATTTGAATCACAAATAAAATTAAGCCTTTGTTATGCAAAAATTAAAATTTGCCAGAGCATCTGCCCAACACAATGTAAAAATTAATTTCAATTTATCTCTAATTGGAAACCTAAAATAAAAGAAGGGGGATAGGAACTACTTTATAAAATAAAATCAGAGATAAAAATTTAGTCAACAGCCTTTATAATACTATGTTATATGTAATTTCCTTCAAATGTGATATTAAAGTATGATTTTTATATACTTTTAATAGCAAAAGGAAACTAACATTTTTATTTGTTCCTGAAATCTAAACATCGAAATCAAAACATTAACTTATTCCATAATAATCTAATCTAACTTCTATAAACTAATGTGAAATCTGGTTGCTTTTTGGCACATTAAACATAGTCTTGAGCATTAAAATACTACTCAGTACAAGAACCAGCACTTAAATTTCAAATAACTTTTAAATTCAAAACTGATTTATAGAGTCCAACAAAAGTATGAAACCAAATTACATACAGAAAAATGTGCTGCTTTAAAGTATCACATAGCAGCTGAAACTACACTGAATGACACAAAATAGTAGATTTGGTTTTTGTTTGCTTATTTTAGATAGCAAAAGATAAATTCTATACCAAATATCAACTTAAAAATAAAAAATTTCTAATAAATGCTCAAGCAAAACTTTGACATAAATTATAAAGAGAAATTTCCTCCTACAGATGTAAAATCACAATTAT